>SNQJ01S0021044.1:132788-163200 GCA_010110895.2 Picea sitchensis | reverse complement strand
GAAAAAGAAAGGTTTTCCCGGTTGAGGGTTTCCGGTAAAGATCTCTGTGTATTCTGTGTATGAGCCATTGATTAATTTTTGTATTGCTTAAGAATATATATGCATTGCTTTACTTCGCAGGTTTAAAACTTACAATGAGAGGGGGTTACTTATGTTAGAACATGTGCAGTGGATAATTGATCAGTTGCAAGATGACTCGGACATCCTAAACATGGAAAGGCTTTCTAAAGATAATCTGGATAGAATCCAGATGGGCCCAAGCAGCCCTGAATTCATAGATCTTGATGACATTACTAGGTTAGACGACCCTGAGCTCACAATGCCACCAACTGGATCGCTGACAAGTGTTTCAACTCAGCCATGTATTGTCGAAGCATCGCAGAGGACCGATGCATCAAACCCATTAAGCGAGTTGATAAAGATATATGACAATGATGAGATCCCAGAAGTATCTCTTCTGACTCCTTTTCATATTGAATAAGAAAGGGAACCAGAGAAGACATCTTCCCATGTTTTTGACGTTCAAATTCATGAGGTTCCACAAAAATAACAAGAAGTTGAGAGTGTCCTAGACACTAAGCTACCCAATGCACCGGAGACCCAAGAAAATAGTCTGAAGGACGAGCCAAGGTCAGACAAGCCAAGATCGTACAAGCCAAAGGAACAAGCCCCATAGTAGGAAATTGGCATCTCAACAGTCGATGAACAAGTAAGTACCGAGACTATCCCCAATGCCTTTCTTTCAATTGATACTCAAAACCCTGATGAGCGATAGACAGAAGCCGGGCCTTCGGAGCACAACGAGGAAGTTCAAGAACCCAATCTTGAACAAGTATATACCATCAAGAGTCTGGGGAATACACTCACCTAGGGAGATCAGCAAATCCCCGAACCTGTGGATGAAGTAGCTGACATACATGCCATAGCTTACGATCGAAAAAGGAAGGCTATCATCCAACGGACCACCAAGAAGAGAAGGATCACTTTAGATCGCTCCATCTTCATCACTATAGAGGAACATTTGATCAACACAAAGCATGCTAAGACATCCGAACTCATCGTCACAGGGATGGAAATCACATATGCCACCATGGATAGAGCTAAAAGAGATGAAGAGGATTTGGTCGCTTCCCTAAAGGAACTAGAACATTTGCACCATTTCGAGAAATACTATCAGGACACCATACATGTCGCGGTGTACCTAAGGAGTGAATTCAAGGAGGCCTACAAAAAGTTCAAAGATGAATGACACCTATTCACTGCAAAGATATCCGAGCTCTAGGAAGATACCCTCATGGCACTTGCGATGTGCAAAGATATGGAGCGGTGGTACGAGAAATCATAACAGGCCGTGGAAAGAATCGAGTATATTAACGCAGTGAAAAAGGGCTAAGACGCTAAAGAGAACGACATACGGGTGTTAAGAGAAAGAAACATCGACCACATCAATAAATCAGTCGCGTATTGGGTAAAAATGGTGTGGGAGCCTCACCAGGAGATTCAAGAAAAATGGGACAAGTGCAAGAAGAGATGGGTCAAAATCAACAAGGAAATGAAGGATATCTGACTCCCCGAGTTTGGCATGCCCGACGACTTTGTAGACTTTCTTGACATAGTCAAATTGCACACCGAGCAAGATTCATCATGGGACAAAGAAATAGCAAAGGTGTTCGACACGGTGCCAGGTCAGGTGCGAAAATTTATGGAACACGCGATCAAATCTTGGGCTACGCTGCAACAGTTAAGTGCCAGTATATTCAAGTATCGGGCACATGCGGTAGAGATAAGAGAGATTCACTCAGCCCTGATGGAATAACATAGATTCCCATATGCCAACACCTGCGAGGATATATTCATCAAGTGGTCAGAGTACGAGAGGAGTCACCCTCTTAAGTGATATCTTGAGATGACTCACAGAAAACTCATAGGAGAGAACGCCATGTGGAGAATTTTGTTTTTCTTATATGCACTTTAGTTGTTATTTCAGTTAAATTTATGTTATAAATAAGAGCATCGACCGATTAGTTAAGGGTCAATGGTTGTTGCAAGAAACTCTCATTTCTAGCTTTGTTAAGAACTATTTTGAAGCTTCCTTTAATTGAGAAGTCCTTTTGGACCAGACACAAGTTTATGTTTTCATCAAATGCGTGTATGATTGGATGTGGAGAAGAATTATTTCCTATTTTTTCTCATGAATGTATGCAGTGACGAGTAAGAGCTATTAAATCTATTGATAAGTATTTTGATGCAATGTTTTATAGTTCTTTCTTTAATGATGAAAATGAATCTTTGTGTTATTATGTGATTGATGATTAGAGATTGAGTGAATTATTTTACTTGTCGCCATTTATCACATGCACGTTTTCTTATGATAATTTGTATCTCAATTAGTAATTGGAATATTCACATGGTTACGTATTAGTACTAGGCATGTGGTAGATGATCATTGTCTACATGCTAGAGTAAAGGGTTATCCCAAGCTCATCCCCTTCTCCAGTAGTTTAGTTTGTTCCCACCTTGTTACCTAGTTAGTTTATACCAGCTTTATCTTATATTAGTCCTACCTAGGAGAAAACACAAAAAAGAGAATGTTCGAACAGGAGGAGAAAGCCTTCGCAAGAAAACGTAAAGCCCATCGATTATTTTGGTCGAATCGCAAGATTTGGAGAACCATTCCACCATTAAACGTTGCAGAGTCTAATTGGGCCTTGGTGGCGGGTTTGGTTCCTTTTGTTGAGTTAAAGGGATTTAGTCCCCATCAATTTGGGAAAATTTGATTTTCCGCGTGGTAACCTGTGATTGGCCCACGTGGTGCCTAGTCAACTGTATGATCAGCGTCACTTCAGTTGTACGTTCTTCCACATCAGTTGTCCTGATGTAATTACATGTCATTTGTATGGTATTCCACGTCAGTTGTATGGTCTGCCATGTCCATTGTACGATCTTCCACGTAATTTATACGGTCTCCCATGCCAGTTGTCTTGTTGTACTTCCATGTCAGATGTACAGTCTACCATGTCAACTGTATGGTCTTCCAAGTCAGTTGTCATGTTGTACTTCTACATCAATTGTCCTATTGTATTTCTACGTCATTAGTACATTCTTCCATGTCAGTTGTATGTTCTTCCACGTCATCGCCCTAGTCAGCCACTGTATAGCCCTTTCAGCTGACACATCACTGCCACCTTGACTTGCTAACATCATCATCGTACTACCATGTCAGTTGACACATTATCTCCATACTTCCATGTCAATTGTCTAGTTAGTGTCATGTCAACATCGTACTTCCACTTGGCACATTTTTACTGGTCCATTTGGACCCCTGAAAATGCCAAAAATAGGTGACATGTGGAAGCCTGTGGTGTTGCCACATCATCTTGCTGACGTCAACAGTACACATGTCCTTCTACAATGCTTCCATATTAGTATGTTGACGTCAGCACTGTACAGATTTTACAAGATTCACCTATTTTCTAAAAACTTCAAATGGCCATAACATTTTCATCCAGACTTTGTTTGAGGCATTGTTTGCATCGTTGGAAAGAACTCATCGAGCTCTTCAACTTGGTGCTATTTTTGTCGAATTCTGGGCACTTTTATTTTTTGCCATTTTTTTTTCATCTGAGGAGGATCCAGCCTCCAACTACATAGACTTTGGTATGTTCTTATTGCTTGGTGTACCACGAATTTTAGGGTGAAGCTTCCAACATTTTCTTCTCCAGTGACTACTCATTTGGTTGTGAGTGAAAAAGTTGCATGACTTCATGTCTGTCTCACTTTCAATGTAAATTTTTTTTCTCTTCAAGAAGTTTGCAAAATTCTTGATATCCCAAGATAGTGTTGGTGGTGATATCAGCTCTTTGCTTGAAGAATCCTTTGCTTCTGCTATTGTTGATCATTCTCTTTCACCATACCCCAATATTACATATTAGGGTCATCCTTCAACCTCCAGTGGTTGAATGATGCCTTGCCCATCAATACCAAGACCTCCTCCTTTATACCCCATCTTCCTTAAAAACTTCAAGCCAATGACCTTGGTGTTCCTTTTGAAAGAACCAAAAGAGGAATCATCATTAATAAGGGAAGGAATCGAACATGGAGAATTCTCTACCTCCATTGTTGTTTGTGACACTTGGACATCTTCCTGAATTTTTTCCGACTACTCCTCATGTTCGGATGAAGTTGTAGATGAGGTTGTTAGGAAACCACCTTGGTTACCTAGTGCCTGGAGAGAATTATTTATTATCTGACAATATGTGCAGCTATCAACATTTTCATGAAAATAACCATAACTAGTATACCTTCCATGGCCACAAGTTGTCTTGATCTTGGAGGGACTTTTAGCCTCCTCTGTAGTGGAACATTCTCCAACTTTCTCCTCCACATTCTTCTCTAACATGAGTCTCAATTTTTTATTCTCATATTTTTCAACTTATAGAAGCCTTCTGAGCTCTGCATTCTCCGCTTGAATGCATTGGTTGATTTCTTCAAGCTCTTTGAGCCATGCATTCTTTGATGTTTTTCCCATCCTGTCTTCAACACCTACAATCACTGCCACTCTGATACCACTTGATCTGAAATCGAGGTGACACTGATACCAAATTTGATTTGGTTCTAGGCCACTTAACAAAGGTCAAATTTGTAATGGTGGATCTATTGAACTTGATTGCATCAAAGGTGGAAATATGTTGAGAATTATCTTTCACCATACCCCAATCCTACATATCAGGGTCATCTTTCAACCTCCAGTGGTTGAATGATGTCTTTTCCATCAATACCAATACCTCCTCCTTCATACCCCATATTCCTTAGCAACTTCAGGCCAATGACCTTGGTGTTCCTTTTGAAATCACCAAAAGAGACATCATCATTAATAAGGGAGGGAATTTAACATGGAGAATTATCTACCTCCATTGTTTTTTTTTACGCTTGGACATCTTCCTGAATTTTCCCCAACTGCTCCTCCTGTTTGGATGAATTGTAGATGAGGTTGTTAGGAAACCACCCTGGTTACCTGGTCCTTGGAGAGAATCCTCTATTATATGACAATATGTGCAGCTATCAACATTTTCATGACAAGAACCATAACTAGTATACCTACCATGGCCACAAGTTTGCTTGATCTTGGAGGGAATTTTTGCCTACTTTGTATTGGAACATTCTCCAACTTTATCCTCCATATTCTTCTCTAACATGAGTCTCAATTTTTTATTCTCATCTTCTGCAGCTTGTAGAAGCCTTTTGAGCTCTGCATTCTCCGCTTGAATGTATTGGTTGATTTCTTCAATCTCTTTGAGCCATGCATTCTTCGATGTTTTTCCCATATTGTCTTCAACACCTACAATCCATTTCACTCTGACACCACTTGATATGAAATCAAGCTGACATTGATACCAAATTTGATTTGGTTCTAGGCCACTAAACAAAGGTCAAATTTATAATTTTGGATCCATTGAAATTGATTGCATCAATGGTGGAAAGATGTACTTATGAAGGCTTAAATATTAACTTGGTGAATATCTTGTTAATCTCATAATCCATTATTGAATGCATTTAATAATCATAATTGCGGAAATAAAAAAAATGCATAAGAAAACATGAGACAAGAGATCATAGAGTTGTTCATGGAGTTCACCAAGACATCATGGATATGTCTCTGGATCTGCTTGGAATACAAATCGCTTTATTGTCCTTCCCAAAGGGATGAAACCTTCTCACAAAATGTGGCGTGTGATCCTTATAGGGTTGAAACCCAGAGAAGCCTTAAGGCTCTCACATAAGTGACATTTCTTCAGACACTGGAAGGACTACATTTGATCTCTCTCTCCACCAAGGGATGATCCATAAAGGATTCATCCAAAGATGAAACCTAGATTTTTCATAAGGATTTTATATATTTTTCCTTAACTCCATAACTCAAGGAGACAAGAGCCACAAATTTAGGATCTAATAACAACTCAAGAAAAAAATTGAGAAAGCATATCAACCAACTCATGAGGCCCTTAACTTCCTCCTTGAGAATAGGAAACCAATTGTGATAAACTGACGAAGAGTCCAAACCAGCTCATGAGACCCTTAACTTCCTCCTTGAGACTAGGAAACTAATTTCCCCTTAAAATTAGGAAACTAATTTGTGAGTCAGATTCTCTCACAAAACTAATTTCTCATTTTTACAATTAAATGAATAATACGTGAGATTCTCAAACTCACTTCAAGAATTAATCGTTTTTCCAATTTGCATGAATAATACATGAGTTTCTCACTCACTTAAGTATTAATCATTTTTACATTTTAAATAAATCATTCATGAGTATTAATTATTATTTTCCACCTACCATCAATTAGTATTTTAATGATTTTCTCCATGGTGTGAAAAGTAATGATTCCTTGTGTGGAGATCCTCCTAGATCAACTATACTTCATATTGCAACATAAACCAATTATTGTAACATTCATAATTATTGTGTAGTGATCACATAGAAGACAAATCTAGTCTAACATACATCAAGAGAGTATCCATGATCAATCACATAAAAGATGAGAAAAAACAGTAGTTAATGTGGTTCACCCAACTTTGGGCTACATCCACAACAAATGGCTTCTTTATTATTTTTTCTATAATTTTATCAGGCTTGCACACTGTGCTTACAAAAGAAACATCATGTTATCTTCCCTTCATATTGCCTAGAAAATTTGCAATGAAAACCTCTCTCTGCAAATTCTCCCTAACATTCAGACATAGAATCTTTCATTCTCATCCTATTCTATTTCTCTTCTTACAAACCAGTATCTGATCACAGAACATAGAACTTCATCCTGGTCGAATCTCTCATAGAACTCTCAACATATTGGAACCCCGAACTCATTAGATATTTATACATGAATTATAGAGCTTAAAACCCTACTTTGCTCACCCAAAAACCCTATTACAACTCATGAAAACTCATGTTGACTCATTGATTGGGATTTTTTTCCTTCTTTTATGTATGCATGTTGATTTTTCCTTCTCGATAGTTGATCTTCCTACTTTTGCGTGTCTTTCTTATTTTCACATGTCGAACTGTTATCCTTCCTTTTCGCCTGCTTTCTTCTCTTGATTTATTCTCCTACTTTATTCTTCTATTTTATTCTTCTGCCAACTATGTTCTTACTATGCACTATACTCCTAAATGTTCCTCCACTACACACTCTCGAGCCTGAATGTGCCTTTATTGTGCACCATTCTCCTACCTTGTCTTATTTCTTATTTTGTTGCATATTCCTCCATACTTAGGATTTTTATGACAAATGAATCCAAAATTCTTGTAAGCTTAATCCAAAATTCTTGTCCAACAGGCCCCCAACACTCACTTGTTGCTCTTCCCGAGCCACTCATTCATGTTCCATGCTTCTCCGTGACTCTATGAATTTTTTGGAGGTGTCCTTTACTGTCGCAACATCCTTTATTATTTCTTCCTTTGTTCACAAAATTTCTTCTACACCCTGTGCAATCAGGGTCATGAGCTTCTCTTCTGTGTCGTTCACTACTTGCTTCATGTTTCACTGCGTAGTTTCAAGTTTTCCTATCACCCTTAGTGCCTCATATTCCAATGGTCCCAATCGCTACTGAAGGATATTTGTTTGGTACCATAATTTTTCAATTTCATCATATGACTCCCTTTGTGCCAAAATAGTCATCATTCCTTCAGCAGGTGGGAGAGTGTTTATGCTCTTCGAAGCCTTCTATGCATTTTCTTATGCATCCCTCAATATAGTTTCCATGGCCTTCATTTCTGGATCCTCCACCAGAGTGTTCCAGATCTTTGCACTTTCCTCGCAGAGCTTTGCACATTCCCCCTCTAGCTTCTTGATATTTTCTACTGTTGTCATCATTGTTCTGTCTCTTCTTTTCCTTTCTTCTAGTGGTGTTTCTAGTGTTATGTGCAATTGCAAGTCCTCAATTTTTCTGCATAAGTCTTTGATGACTATGCTTGTCCTGGAGACCCGTTCCTCCATGGTGGCCTCTGTTACTAATGGTACATATGGAATTTCCTTATACAACTTTTGGACAGACGCTTGTGTCTTATGTGCCATTTCTTGTATTTGTCCTTCTCTTTTAAAGCTTTCTTTTCCCTTTCCTCGGCCTCATTCGTTTCCTTCATTGCTCCTTCCAATTTTCCTTCAATTTTGCTCTTTTCCTGTAGAGAAATTACATATTTGTGTTGCAATTGAGCCCTTTCATCCATCACTTTGGTCATTTCTTTGTTTTATTCATCTGCATAGAGACTAATCTCATGAAAAATACCTACTTTCAAGCTCTGAAGTATGTGTATAGGCATCGGTGACACCGATATGTTCAGGTGGCTCAGTGTTTTCATTTGTTCCTGCAGTTTGGGCGTTGGGAAATCGACTGCATCTATCTCGATTTGTAATCTTTTTCACCCAGCTCCTACAGGGGTGGATTGACAGTCTGTGCTTCCTCAACCAGACTCGTGGATGGTCCTTCACCTGATCTATTCTCTGGTGTTATCTTGGATACTTCCAAGAGTTTTCGCTCTTGTGTTAACTTTTCCTACACTTGTTGATGCAGTTCTTCTTGTTTCTTTGTTTCTTCCTCGAAGGTATCCTATGTAGCATCCCTTACTTGGTATTTAATTCGGGTCCATGTCGTCAGTAGTCATATTATAGACAAGCAGTTCCATGTGTGCTTTCTTCTTTTTGCATGCACCTCCTGCTGGACCCTTCCCCTTGTATTTTTGTTTTACTCCTATTGTGGGGACTAGTTTTTTCTATGGTTATGTTGATACTCCCAGCATATTTCTTGCACCATTTTTCTGGTCATTTTCTTGCCCCTCGTCTATTTCTTCTTCATCCCTACCATGTTCTTCTTCCTCTTCCACGATTAGGCATACATCATATGATGTTAATTTGTAGTTGGTAGGAAGCCACTTGCCCAGGGTCCCTTTTTGCTTGAATGTACATATCACACAATATCCTGGTATGTTTCTACTGTCTGGGTTATGATGTGTGATGTATGTTATATGATGTACCTGATCACGTCAAAATAGACATAGAATGTAACATTGTTATATGTTTGTCTCCATTTGTTTGTTCTGTGTCATAAGTTGGCATATCATGCAACTGCATTACCTTTTGATGCAGAAGCATCGCTTCACCTCAAAAAATGCACCAGTGCATCAATGAGCTAGCACATCATTGCACATGGAGGAACGAGTTCCAAAGGAAGAGAGGCGCCAGCCCTCTCATTTTGACCCCAAATTTAAAATTTTTAATGTAATTGAATGGAATTAAATGTTGTAAGGCTCAAGGAAAGCCGATCCATGTGCCTTTATACAGGCTTCATGTGAAGCCATCTTTAATGGTTGACAGGTAGATAGGCTTAGTTCTGATGCGGACTAGTTGTCCATTGATTGTAATTGAATGCAATTCAATGCGAGTAGGTAGTTGGAGGGGAGGCTCAAGGAGCCCCTCTTTTGTAAAAATATCTTGTATCAAAATTCATAGGGAGAATTAGTAAGTTGTTGATGAGAAAGAGAGAGAGATCTCAAGAGAGGAGAGGAGAGAAAGTGTTGAAGACTCTATTGCATCCCAACCTTTGTAAATCTTTGTACAAAAGCATTCATATATAATACAAAATCAGATTTTCTTGCATATGAGGTTTCTATGTTTTTATGTGTGATGAATTTTCATTTTATGAATGTTTTATATGTTTATTTATGGATGTTGTAGATGTGCAAGTAGGCTACATTTGCAGGTTTAGATAGACTTCTCTATATTTGTGAATTTTTTAGCGGTCTAGGATCTTAGGCTTGTGCAAGGAGTGCACACCAGAGTGATTGAAAACTATGTGAAGCCAGTGCAAGGAGTGCACTTGAACTCTATTTCGAGTTCAGAAAGAGAATTCTAGGTGGGCACACAAGAAAAATTTGTAAAGCTCAGAAGGAGTAGTGCAAGGACTACACAACAGAGTTGTTAAACACTTTGAGAGTGAGCGCAAGGAGTGTGCCTACACTCATAACAATGTAAAATCTCATAAGGAATATTGTGCAAGTGAAAGAACACCAGAGTTATTGAACACTCTAAAGAAATACATACCATAGTTACTGAATACTCTGAGGGCTCTGCAAGGAGTGAATTAAGTGAGCATAAGGAGTGCACGGGAACTCTATCTCGAGTTCTGTGAGAAGGTTTCCAAGAGGGCACACCAGAAGGAAAATATCAGGAGGAGCAGTGAAATTTTTCACAAAGAGCGCAAGGAATGTGTCATTGAACTTTTAGATTTCAGGTTTTAGGAGGTGAAGTCATGCAATGAATGCACAAAATGACCACATCGTTGAAGTGTTGGTAGGAGCTCAGAAGGAAGAGAGAAGTCAGTGATGATAATGTTGAAGGAACACTCTGAAAGTGTTCGCGAATCTCAGGAGGACGAGCGAAGAAGTGCTAGGAGGGAACAAGAGATCATTTGAAGATAAAAAAGGGCCAATACCCTTAGAAGTTTGAGAAAGTGTAAGCTCAGGAGAGATAGTGAAAATTATGCACAGAGTCTCTACAAGGAGTGTATAAGGAGAAACCAATCTAAGTCCCAGACTGTGGAAGTAGCACAGATGTGTCCCAGATCCTAAGACCATTCAATTTGGAAAATATCAGGAGGAGTAGCATTTTCCCCAAGAATGCAAGAAGAGGCCAAGCAGACATCCTTGCAGGAGAGAAACATTAAAAGGGTTGAGCCCCTTTGAATTTTAAATCCTTTCAAGATCAAGAGGTGCAGCGCAAGCCAAGGACAAGAAGACAGCCTTTCAGGAGAAAGGTTTGAAGGCTAATCCTTCGAAGATTTGAGAAAATCCTTCATCAAAAAGGAAAGTGCAGCAGAAGAGAGGAGAAGTTATAACAACTGTCAAATAGGTTGTTAGAAGCAATCTGAGTTGTCAGATGGGTTGTTAGAAGCAATATGAACCATCAGATTAGAGTCCATGAAGAAGAAGGAGCATGCATGGAGGATAATATATCCAAACCGTTGGATCTAGGCACAAGGATCGACAATTGTCTGATTCAGATAATTTTTTCAGGGTTTAACCCTTTACACCCTTTAAAATTAGTTAGTTCGGAGGTTTTTCAAGTTTTTGCATTGAAGGAAACAGGATCCCCAAAGTCCTGGGATCCATAATAAATTGGGATCATCCATTTGAGAAGGACGTGTATCAATAGATTGGAGGATATTTGGAGCCTCAGTGCTTTGGGAGAACAAGTGCACAAAGAGTACAGAGTTAGGAATACCCAAAGCTCTGAAGTCTCAGAGCCCATCCGAGTCATTGAAGCAGAGGGGCAGGTGTCAGCAGATCCCTTAGTCTGGAGATATAGTACTCCAGAGGGTTTGTGAAAGTGGATAATTTGGGAGAGAAGTTGTTGAATCCCAAGAGCAAATCCGCTTCGTTGGATGGGAGACCACGTGTCATAAAATCTAGGAGTCTGAAGGTCTTGTACTCTAGAGGAATTGGAGCGCAGGTGCTAAGGGTTGCAAGTCTCCTAAAGCTCTAAAATCCAAAGAACATCGTATTCATCAGTGCATAGTACACGTGTCAGTGGATCATTGAGTCCAAAATACTAGCCATCTGGGAGAACAAAGGTTATGAGGGGTCAAATCCCCGAAGTTTCGAACAACGGATCTCATCTCCACCATTGATCTTAGTGGACAGGTGTCACCGGATCTAGCACTCCAGAGGAAAGTTCAAAAGAAGCAGTTGAGGTCGATAATGCTCGGAGGTCATATTTCATCTAAGCCATCCATTGAAAGAGACGCATGGAGTGTATATCCAAGCTCTGTTAGTTCGAGGTTCAAAGGAAGTAGAGTGCAGCAAGTGAAGGGCTTCTAAACTCCTGAAGGTCGGAGTCCATCACAACCGTTCATTGAAGGAGAACACATGGTTAAAGATCCATAGTTTGGGGATGTGGCACTTCGGCATATTTGATTCATCATGTAGACTGGAAGAAAATTCTCGAAATCGTCAATCAGGAAGGGGACACGTGGAGGATAGAGAATATTTATGGCATTTTGGCATTGAGATACATAGAGGTTGTATCGCATCGATGACCAAAGGAAATCGCCGAAGCTGAATCCCCGTGGAAAGTTAGAGACGTCGATCTCGATGCCTATTGAGGACCATTGATCTTGCTACATGTTGGTAGATATTTCATGGGTTGTGCATTCGACAGAGTTGAGGATTAATAAAGGAATATATTGTCGAAGCTCGATCACTGAAATAGCGCGTTGTTGGTTAACGCCTGATCACAACCCTCGGTCATGTGAGGAGTTGGCCATAGAAAAGGGGCTAGGGGCCTAAAATTGATTTTTAAGAATCAAAGGGTCTTAGTAAGAGCCCACGGGTTCATTATTGGACCTGCACATGGAAAATTAAGGACATGTGTTTGATGGATAATGGGGGCTCAACAAGGCCTGAAGAGCCAATTTGGCTCTCGATTATGAATGATCCTAGATCGGGAGTTTGCACTGACCCTAGGAGAGGGTGGGATTTGCATTACCTTTGTTGTTTGTTCTCATACGTTGGTAATAACACGGTTCCTGCGATCCTACTAATGCAATCAAAATAAGAAACCAATAATAATGAAATTGTGTGCCTTTCCCCTATGCTTCTACGCAATCTATCAAAAACTGATTCACCAAAAATGTGGCCCAATTCATTTGGACCTACTCTACACATTTTCATGTGGTTGTGATTACTACAACCAACACTTCATCCTTGTAGAATTTCCTCAACAATTTGCAAGACAACACCTGCATTGCAAAGCACATAGAATTGTCACTTATGTTCACAACATCTAACCCCCTCTTTCCTTTAAAGGTGTTAAACTTCTCCTTCATGGATTTTGATTGTGCTTTATCCCTTGATTTGTTGGTGAACAATTTGGTCGTATCCTCTCCTACTTTTGGTAACCCTTTAATCCACACAATTAATTGGTTATCAATTGATACCGGTGGGTCTAGCCACAAATTTCCTCCATGGACGCAATTGGGTAGTAACTTGACATAGGCATTGATTTCTGGGCTACGTCCAAAGTGAGGAATCTACAGTAGGTTCAATATCCCCGACTTCTCAAGTCTTTTTTCCCATGTCTTCGGTTCAAGCAATATTTCTCCTATGCTCAGCATGCTCTTGGTGCACAAATAATTTTCCCTTTCTAGCTCAGGAAAATTCTTCTCATCCGTGATATCGTGATATGAAAACTTCAGGGTAGCAATATTTCCTAGAATGTCCCCTTCAACACTTACACCAGGTGGGATTTTTAGTGTGACCAATGGGTATTTTCCATCTGTAGGTACTTTAACTTGAGGCACGGTGTCTTTTCATGGTGGTATATAGTCCCTATGAAAATTTTCTTGTGAATTTGATGCTCTCGGTGTTTCCTCAACCACTAGTGTAACTGGTGGTCTTTTGGGTTGATTTCATGTTACAGCTGATGGTGCTCCATATTTCGGTGGTGTCATTGCTCCATGCGACAAGTTTCTTTTCTTGCTCTATGTTTTTTCTGGTACGGCTCAGTTCATCTCTAAGTTGGCTTTGGTTCACTCTGGTTCACTCTATATGCTCACGGCTCTGATTAATTGTAAATAACCTTCTCCATCATGCCCTTTGGCACTTTTATCACCCTTCAACAGTTGTATACTTGCTTTCGCACCCAATGGAAATGTCGAATCTAGTCAGAATTTTTCATTAATACTTTCCCTATTGTGATATCAATGCCAATCCTCCACCAAGATTTTCCTTGGATTTGTTAGTCTGTCTCGATCCTCAATAGTGCCTTTTATTTATGACTATGTGTCTCTAGTACATATTGTTATTTATGAATTTTTAATTGGTGTTTTTGTGCTTTAATTCCCTTAATGGTCTTTTCCCACGCTGGAATTTTGCACTCACTTCGTTGACTTTACGTTGTTCCCTTTTTCTGTGCGATACATCCTCCTATTTCCCTTTGTATTTATTTTATTTTCTTAATTTTCTAATTTTTATTTCTTTTTCTTCCTTTTTCTACTTTTTATTTGTTTTTTTATGTTTTACCTCCCTACTATAGTACAATTACTAGGATACATGTGTTATGGCACAGTTCAAATTATTTCACTGGTGGTCAGCCATCTCTATAGGGTTTCAACCAACTTCCATTCACTATTCCTCCAAGGACTTCTCCATTCAATGTTTACAACTGCATGACACCTACCTTTGTCACATGTTGAATCACATAAGGTCCTAACCAATGCATTCAAAACTTTCCTGGATGTTGCATAAACTTACTATAATAAAGTAATTTTGAGTCCCCCACTTGAAACTTGTTATGTTTAATGTGTCTATCACGCCATGCCTTCTTTCTTTCCTTTTTAACTTGTTGATGGATTCATGTGACAAACTGATCTTCCTCAAGCTATACCAAATTCAAAAATATCTCCTCCACTATGCCTGAGTCTGAAATATCAATAATCATTGCAATGCATGGGATAGGTAGAATAAACTCCATTGGCATCACTTCTTCTTTCTCATAGACCAACCTAAAATGTGTCTTCCCTATAAACGTTTTTCTTGTATTCCTGTAGACCCATAAAACTACAAGAACTCTTAAGTCCCAATCATTTCTTCCTACATTGCAGATCTTTGTCAAGGCATTCTCCATAATTTTATTAAAATATTATACTATCCCATTGGCCTTAGGATGATACGGGGTACTCTTTTTATGATGAATTTGAAATTCCTCAGTCAATGTTGCAATTGGTCTATTCAAGAAGTGTGTTCCTTGATCACTAAGTAGAATGCGCGGACACCCAAATCATGTGACTACATTCTCAAATAGGAACCACACAACACTCTTTGTGGTGTCGTCTATGACTAGTGTTGCTTTTACCCATATGGGTGAATACTTCGTCGCAGTGATTATGTACCTTTCCCCTGATCTTCTTGTTGATGGGTTTATTGGTCCAACAAATTATATTTCCCATTTATCAAATTCTTGCAACGTAACTTGTGGGTGCAAAGGCATCTCATCCCTCCTAGATGGATTTCCCAACCTTTGACAAGAATCACATGCCTGACAGTATTCTTTAGCATCTTTATAAAGTGTGGGACACTAGAGCCATGTGCACAAAATCTTTTTCATGGTCACTTTACTTGCATAGTGTCCTCCTACAATCCCTTCGTGCTCTTCTATGAGTATCATGGGCCTTTCATGTTCCATCACACAACGTCTCAATATTCCATCTGCACCTAACGTGTATAAGTTCCCTGCAATCAACTGATAATCTGTTGCTTTAACTAATAATTGCTTCTTCTGCACAAATGTCATGTTGAACGGGGTCATTCATGTATTGAGAAATTGTACGATGTTCACGAAGTAGTCTTTCACCATTGTAACTACAAAGTTGTGCATCTGGTAAGTTGTCATCTAAATTCCCTGTATCTTCCCCTGATAGTATGTGTGATAAGTGATCAGTTCTTGCATTCAACTTCCTTGGTTTCACCACAACCTCAAAATCATATTCCTGAAACATCAGTAACCACATGCATATCCTCCCCCCCAACATTGTCTTGTTCACTAAGTATTTTAATGCAAAGTCGTATGTATACATCTTAAAGTGAGAACCCAAAAAATAATGCATGAACTTATGTAGCACATATACCATTGATAATCCTTCCCATTCTATGGTAGTATAATTCTTCTTTGTTATGGACAACTTCCTACTTGCAAAATAAATTGGGTGATCTCTGTCTCCTTCCCCTGGTTGAGATAGTATTTCACCGAAAGTTATGGATGATGCATATACATGAACATGGAACTCCTTATTTCAATCTAGAAAGATTAAAATCAGTGTGGTCACTAGTTTTTGTTTTAAGGATTCCAAACCCTTCTGATAGTCATCATTCCATTGGAACTTCTCTTCCTTCTTCAACAAATTCTCCATAGGTGTTGTTATATGCACATATCCTTTAATGAATTTCATGTAACACCATGTGTGACCCAGAGTTTCCCTCAGCTGTCTGACTGATGTAGGTGGTTGTAAATCTAGAATCACTGCTATATTGGCAGGATCCACTAATAAGCCATGCTTGCAGACCACACAGCCCAACAAAATGTCAAATGGCGCACAAAAAATACACTTATTCAAATTCATCAAAATCTAACATTGTCTACACCTGTCCATCATTAACCGGAGTACTTCTATGTGATCCTTCAGTAGGTTGAACACAGTCCAATCCTCTAATTATAATTCAAGGAACTTATGGATAAATTCCTTAAAAGTTGCAACCACAACTCTTGAAAAAAATGTAGGGGCATTATTTAGTCCAAAAGGCATCACTGTGTACTGATAAATTCCCCACTTTGTTGAAAAAATAGTCTTGTACCTGTCTTCCTGCACAATCTTTATCTGATTTTACCCTGAGAATCCATATGTGAAAGAATAAGTCTCTTTCCCTACTACATTCTCTAGTACCTCATCTATTAATGGTATGGGAAATGGGTCATGTAAACATGCATCATTCATCCTCCTCATATCCACGCAAATCTTGATTCCTCTTGTTTTCTTGTCTTTCACTACCATTGCACTTATCCACTTTGATTCCACCATTGGTTCAATGATCCTTACATCCAATATCCAGTCTATTTATGCTTTCACCTTCTCTTTGTACTTCAGATTTAACCTGTAAGGTCTCTGTCACACTAGTTTAGCACTAGGTTTCAAGAGATCTTCATCTCGCCTAATTCCCCAGCTATCCCTTTCATTTATGAGAATATAGTTGGGAATATATCTTGATACTTGTGCAATAAATCTGCAATCATTTCCATTTTTTCATCACTCCAATAATTGTCTATTTTCACAAACTTTGGATTCTTTATCATCCCAAAGTTTACCTTTCACGTCTTTATTGGTTGTGTGTATGCAATAGACTCCAAATATTTCCCTTCTAGTATGTTTTATGCCTCAGTTTCAAGTAATTGCACATTCCTAGAATCTTCCTCACCGTGCTCTTATTTAGAAACATTTTAACACTCTAGTAACTCACGGACAATCATAGAAGCTCTGTGCACACTGCATACTGGTACCACCTCTATCAGCCCTTCTTCTAAGAATGTATTGGTTCAAATATCCTGTAACACTGCATATACTTATGGAGATTCATGTTCAAATATAAATGTTACCTTGAACATCTTATTCAACTCGTCCTAGTTGGTTTTTTCTCTACACATTTCCAATTCCAAATACCAGTTCTTTGGAATTGTATCTAGTGTATGTATAAACTTGTGTATCCATTCCTGCTCTGGTGTTGAGCCCCATATGGTTTTTCATTTCTCTACATGATCTACTAGCTCACTTTCCCATGTATACTTCTACATAATACTCTCCACCACGATACCAAATATCACTTGCATTAGTCTTTGACATTGTGACCCATCTTCCATCCCCTCTTTATGTGTAGCCCACCATCTGGCTAGAGTCACTTTTAGGACAACATATAATTCTAGCATCCTTTTTTTTTCAAGTTCTTACAACTCAAATGCATTTATAAATAATCTTATGTCAGTTAATCCATCATACCTGGGTGGATCACATAACTTTTTTCCAATCTAGCGCCATGATCAGGTTATGTGTGCACATCTTCTAGTTGATACTTCATGCATCATCTGCATCCAATGTTCCAAACCTTCCTATGAATCCGATGCACATGAACTGATACTTCTCCAACTCAATGCACCATCTACAGTGGGGTTAACATAATCATCCATATGTGTGGTCATGTTATACAATTTGTCAATGTCGCTTCCTCTTGCTGGCTCTATGTACCTCTTTCCTTATGTTGGATCCAAAGGTGCAGTAACCTTCAAGTCTCCTACCTAAAATATCATTTCTCTCCTCTTTATATTAATGATCGCTTGATTATCAAATTCCCATTTGATTACCATCAGTGTTGGATATGGTTGACTATCATCCATGATCTCAATCACTTCAATGTCTACCACACTGTGCACCCCATTTGTATTAACAAGTACTCTTGTCAATCAACCAATTGGTATTATCTTGTGTTGGTTCACTAACCTTAACTAAACAAGAGACCAGATCAGCTTGGTTTTCCCCATAATTTCCCATGTCGTTTTTGGTAGTACAATCACATCAAATCCCAAGTCTAAAATAATGTTATCTACATCATATTCCCCAATATGTGCACTTAATATGAATTCTTCATCGGTCCTCTTTATGTGTAGTACCTGATTGACTACCCTCTGTGTGATAGGAAATTCCCTTCCTTGTGCGCAATGATCGAACATTTCATATAATGTATTCAACGTGGTTTCATCTTTCATTAATTCTATGCAACTTTTTAGGAATTCTCTTAGAGTGCTTACCTTCCCAGGTGGCTACTTTGGCATAGCGTGATCTCTTACATGAGGCATAAATGATGTTGATGCTCCCCAATCCTGTCCAAGTACCTCTTTTATTTCCCTATGATATGTCTCCTTTTATTGTTGAGGATCGAATGTTGGCATAGGTCCAATTGATTTCCTTATCCATTGCTCAGCCTTCTTCCCTCCATTCTAGCTCCTCTGTGCATAAAAATTGTTATTCTAGGTACTTCATTGCATTTTTCAACTGATATTTTCTGTACATTTTGATTTGGATTATGGTTTTGATTCCCTCTTTCCTTCCATTTCACAAGCAGTTGAGGACACTCTTTTGTAGCATGGTCCAATGATCTATAGTATGTGCATGTTGTACATAGGTTTGGGCAGTCACGAGCTAAGTTTCCTAGTTGATTATAGTTGTAACATATTATCGATCCTCTTCCTCCTTTACCTCGACATATGCCAAAATTTCCTCTGTTTCCTGGATTAAAGTCTCTCTAATTATTGTATTGTGGATGACCTCCTTATATCAAAGAATTCTCCTCCATAATCATGTACATGTCTGACATGTTCTCTCTCATCAAATTGAATGCGTGGCAATCCTTCTCTTCATGTCCGACTAACTTGTAGAAGTGGAAAAACAAGTTCCTTGTTGTACCCGGATATTTATACAGTAATGAACTCTCAGTTTGATGATGTCCCCATTTCTTACATATTTCACAATATCCCCCTCCTAGTAATGAATCCGGTGCTTCGGTCACTAAATATTGCGCGAATGTTGGGCATTTGTCCTTATGGTGACCTTCAGTCCTACAATTGGTACACCAAACTTGTTTCTATTTCTCATTCCAATTTTTAAGTTCCACCAGTTGAACGTCAAAGAAACTAACTGCGTTTGAACTTGTGCCATCCCTCCATTATCTCCTACAGGGATGCTTCCAATTTCATCGCAATATTCAAATCTTCAAGCTATGATGCAACCTTCTGTTGAATCAACGACATGAAAATGTGTGGTAGAAGTCCTGCAATAAACCATTCTTGATGTTGTTGATCAAGGATCTGGAATGTCAGTCTACCCATCAGGTCCTTAAAAAGTGTGTCATAATCCTAGACTAATTCATTCTACACCTATTTAATTTCCTTCAACTTTGTCATATACTGCGACTCAGACTTTGACTTCTTGAACTCTTTCAACAATGCTTGTCTTATTTCTACCAAAGTTTTGGCTTATCATGTAGGAGTGGTACTTTGCAGTTTCATGTACCAGACTAGTGCATGACCTCTAAATGTTGTTTCCAACTGTGCAATATTTGCGACCTCATCTTGGACTTTATTTGCAGCCCAAATTGTCTCATAGACAAATAGATGTTGTTCTGGGTCCTCTGACCCAACCCCATGGAACTCAAGTAGTCTGAGGGTGTTTTCTACCCCTTCCATGTTTCTTTCTGTAGTACCTCCTCTTGGCAATGTTCGTTGACTCTGAATATATGCACTGCTTCCACTGCTCTGATTGCTACTACTTTTTCCTCCCTTGATAACTATAACTTATTTTGATAAGTCTTCAATTGTTATCTTAGATTGTGATGACACACATGGGATCGTGGATTTGACATAGGAACCAGTCTGCATAGGACTTAATGTCTCTTCTATTATAGGACTAGACTGGATCCCCTCTTCCTCTCCTTTTATGTATGGTATTTCTATGACCTAGACTATTGCACAAGGTTCTCTCCACTCTCTCTCATTGCACAGATCTCCTTTCTCATCCCCATTCTTTTGCCTCTCATACCTCCTTCCACTATGCAATACTCCAAACTCATATTCTTCTCCTGATAAAATATCTTCATTTCTTTTAATCCTCATTCCCTCCCTTCCTTCATTTCTTTTAATCCTCATTCCCTCCCTTCCTTCATTTCTTCCTTCTTTCTCTCCTTCCTTTAGACTACCCTCTTGTCATCCCCCAGTTCCCCTATGTGCATGTGGCCCCTTAGTAGTCAGACTCCATTGTCATCACGCACTTTGTTGTCGCAAGAGTTGGTTCTAGGCTATAATAGAGCCAAGCCTTAGCACATTTTAAATGAAATAAATTTTGTCACTCGAACTTGACTTGGGTTGCATGCAAGTAAATTTTGAGATAACCTCGAACCACTTTTGATTGGAAACTACCCCTTCCAACCCAAGAGGGATATCTCGAAAATATGTCACAATAGGATATTCAATAAGCTTAACAGTGGGTAGATCTGTGGGTAACATAAAGTTTTAGGTTTTTAGGTTTGATGGGTTGGACCGGAAATTAGTCCATTGGGCATGGAGCCAAATGATCAAGAAAGTAATAAGAGTGTTTCGGCAATGGAAATCCATGGAGAAGAGGTGAGATAGAAGCTGATTACAAAGGGAAGTATTTATAAAAAGTATGGCAGCAGAATAAAGAGAAAACATATCAAAATGCAAGGAGCACTTAGCAATGAGTAAATTCCAAGCATAAATCAGTAGAAAGAGATAGTTGGGATAGAGCATCTAGCAAGGATGAATTATGAACCTCCATATCTCTACAAGAAACAACCTATAACCTGTCCAACAAAAAAGCATCTAACAAACAGATGAATTCCATTACAAACACAGTTACAAATCGGGAAGAAAATGGAAATAAAACCAAGTGAGATGATGTGAAAACGAAGCAATAAGACATTCTCTGCAAACAAAATCACAAGAATCTCTGATATAGATCGAAAATGCTCTGCACTCTTTTATTAAACATGAAAACAAGTGCTACAACCCCAGATTACTACTCCTCCCCCTTTTACAAATATGTCTAATATATGTATTGAGGTCGAAATCCTCTCTAATCTAAAAGATAACAAAAGTTACAACCAATTCTTGAAACTTTATGCCATAGAAAATGGGTCAAACTATCAAAAAATAGGGTTGTTGTTATGGATTTGTATCTCTCAAATAGAGTCATATGTGTATAAACTGAAAGAGTATTTTGTGCATCTGTTTATTCTGAGCAAAAAACTCTCTCAGTTCCCTCAGACCACTTTTCATTTTTCCCAAATCTGCATTTAACAAACATGTGTCAAAATAGGAAAATATGAAATCCAAAAATTAGGGCTCGGAGATGGATTTTATTCTCCTAATATGTGACACCTGTAGGAAAACTGAAAGAGGATAATGTTATCTGATGTGTTAGGCACAAAATCCTCCAACCGTTTCTCAAAATGATACTCCAGTCGCTCAGAATCCTCATTTGAAAATGATGACTCAGCATAGTAAAAATGCCATATTTCTGAAAACGAACCTCATATTGTGGGGGACTTTTGGCTGCCTTACCAAGATAAAATTGAAATTATGAAGACACCACTAGACAACTTAGGATTTTTGGATGTCGATTGACTATTCAAACATGAAAAATGGCCTCTCCACGGCCGAGAAAATTGTGTTTTTCTAAAGTCGTTTTGCATATGACTGGAGTCCCGATTTCGGGTTTTCGGGATTCGAGGAAACGAAGCAGTGGTTATTAAAATCTTCACGTCAGCCAAATCCCTGATGGCCAAATCCCCGAAATATATTTCATCTTTCACATTGCACTCTTTCGGGCCTTCGGGTTTTGGGTATCATGTCCTCAAGAGTTATGACATGCAAGGAATCTCGAATTGCGAAATTGCGATGGGATTAATTAGACGATAATCATTTGTTTCAATCTCTTAATTAATCACGATTAGAAATTAATCTTTAACCTTTCGTGGATTTAAGTGTCGAGACTTCGATAATACTTGACGCGAGAAATCTTGAATCGCGAAATTGCGATGATATGTATTAATGTTAATCTTTCTTAATCTTTATTTGACCCGGCTTGTCCTTTAATACTTTAGTGAATTCGGGGATCGGGGTTGTAGTTATTAAGATGTCTATGTTGGCCAAATCCTAGACAGCAAAAAACCTAGACTCTTGATATTTTTCTCCATGTGTCTTAATGCTCGATGTATGCAGTCGTTCCACTGCCAATGCTTCCATTCATTCTCCTAAGTGACCGAAAGCCAAGATTTCAATATTTGTTACAACAGAGGCTCCATCTAGGGATGGTACTTTCTTGCAAAGCGCCAAGAATAGTAGACCATGTGTCTTCATCCATTGGGCGACCTGAAATCATTCTTATCAAACTCTGAACTCGGTCTCTTTACTTGCACCTTTCCGAAACAAAAAACCGCTTATACATTCATTGGGATATGGAGTTGTAATGTTTTAAACAAAACCATACTGGATTCCAAACTAAACCGGAAACATATTGAAAACCATTGTTGTACTCCAGTGCTCAAATTCAAGCTTATTTATATACATCACCTACTCTAACCGATATCACTGCTTTGTTAAAGTATAGGAAAAATTCTAAATCAACCAAGCAAGTATCTGACTAAAAAAATTAATTATACTTCCATCTTTGAGCAAAAGGATGACAGGAACAACTGCAAATTTCAAAACATGCCCTGGGAGTAGGTACTTACAGTTTGAAATTCAGACTTCAAGAAGTTGGAAATAAAAAATTCAGTCCCCCATTTTGACTCCATATAAACTGATAGTGGATCGTAGAAGGGAAGAGATATACCACTTTCACAATTAATCCATACTTCCTCTTGTTGGGCAAGTTGTCTGAAATGTTTTTGCGCACTTTGCCCACTACTGATTTTTTCTTCCACTGGTGCAAAAATGTCGCATTGAAACTTACTGATCTATTTCTCAATGGTTGCTAAACATGGAGGAGAGATTAATTTCTTCACTAACCCCTCCTTATGTCCTTCACCTGTTGTCCAAAGATATTCTTGGTAGTTGTCATACATAGGCTGATCTTTTTCATGATCTTGTTGATTTCTTTCTTGTTGAAACAAAGTTTCTTGTTGCTCATCATCTTCAAAAAAACTTTCATCACATTCATCAAACAAAAGAGGACTGTTGTAAATTATCGTGTGTGATGAAAAATAAATCTTCTCTTCTTGTTCTTCTGGATATTCATCATAAACAGGTTCATCAGATAAATCAAGAGTGTCATCAATCAGACAAATGCTAGGAATATCAATTGTGAAGCTATCTATCTCAGATCCACACTCCTCCACATCATAGTCTAAAGCATCTTTGAACAACAAACATTCTTCAAGGTTATTAAACATGACAACCCTATCTTCTTCATGAAACAAAACAGTGTCTACAAGATGATCCTCTGGCTGGAAATCATCATCATAAATTGGTTTACTAACTTCCTCTAAAGCTCCATGGATGTCATGATTTAAACTTAGATTTTCATTTTCAGTAATAGAAGAAGTTTCACTCACATGTTCAGGACTATGTGAATGTTGCAGATCTATGTAAGTAGGGGTTGCAACATGACTGTTCAAGAGCAAATCTATCTCTTCTTCTATTAAAGGAGGAGATGGTCTATGCAATTTATGGGTCAAGCAACTATTGTTTTCTTTCTCTTCTGCATGTTGACCATGATGTTGAATATATTCTTCTTGAATGTGATCACAAGAGCTATCATATCCTACTTTTTTATCAGCCAACTCTTCTTCATACTCATTATCTTCATCGACTTGAGAAATTTTTTATATTCCTTCCTCCTCTTCAAAAAGATGTGTTTGATCTGTTTGTCTTATGAATTTTATATTACAACAATCTTCAAAAATTATTTCAGCTAAATAGATTCTTTTACAATGCTGATGAAAAAGTATGTGAAAATCTTTCAATGAAGGAATATTGGAATGAGTTAAAGATTTATACTAGAGTCTAGCATCTCTTTCCAACGAAAACATAAACAGTTTCATGAGGACATCTTCATGATGTATATTTAATTCATCCAAATTCTCCAAATTTAGGAAGGACACCTTCCCAAACTTTAATGTCTGGAATAGTGTTTGGAAAACCATAAACATTTGCAAATTCCAGAGGAGAAAACCTTGCAGCAATTCGAGTAGAGAACGAATCCGACATTTTGAGACCAGTGGAGTCGCTAGTGAATCATGTAGAGTCTTCGAACCAAGGATTCGTCGGGTGAATGATCACAACCAATTGAAATTCCTATCCCTTTTTCACCATCAAGAAATAGATCTAAACTTTTTGTCGTATCCCAGGCAAGATAATTTCTTTCCTCCGTCCCCGACAATGGCGCCAGAAAATGTTGTTGCAAGAGTTGGTTCTAGGATGTAATAGAGCCAAGCCTTAGCACATTTTAAATGAAATAAATTTTGTCACTCGGACTTGACTTGGGTTGCATGCAAGTAAATTTCGAGATAACCTCGAACCACTTTTGATTGGAAACTGCCCCTTCCAACCCGAGAGGTATCTCTCGAAAATATGTCACAATAGGATATTCAATAAGATTAACAGTGGGAAGATCTGTGGGTAGTAGAAAGTTTTAGGCTTTTAGGGTTGATGGGTTGGACCGGAAAGTAGTCCATTGGGCATGGAGTCAAATGATCAAGAAAGTAATAAGAGTGTTTCGGCAATGGAAATCCATGGAGCAGAGGTGAGATAGAAGTTTATTATAGAGGGAAGTATTTATAAAAAGTATGGCAGCAGAATAAAGAGAAAACATATCAAAATTCAAGGAGCACTTAGCAATGAGTGAATTCCAAGCATAAATCAGTGGAATGAGATAGTTGGGATAGAGCATCTAGCAAGGATGAATTTTGAACCTTCATATCTCTGCAAGAAACAACCTATAACCTGTCCAACAAAAAAGCATATAACAAATGGATGAATTCCATTACAAACACAGTTACAAATCGGGAAGCAAATGGAAATAAAACCAAGTGAAATGATGTGAAAACAAAGCAATAAGACATTCTCTGCAAACAAAATCACAAGAATATTTGATATAGATCAAAAATGCTTTGCACTCTTTTATAAAACATGAAAACAAGTGCTACATCCCCGGAGTACTACTCCTCCCCCTTTTACAAATATGCCTCATATATGTATTGAGGTCGAAATCCTCTCTAATCTAAAAGATAACAATAGTTACAACCAATTCTTGAAACTTTTTGCCATAGAAAATGGGTCAAACTGCCGAACACTAGGGCTGCAGTTATAGCTCTGTATCTCTCAAATAGAGACATCTGTGTATAAACTGAAAGAATATTTTGTGCATCTGTTTATTCTAAGCAAAAACTTCTCTCAGTTCCCTCAGACCCCTTTTCATTTTTCCCAAATCTGCATTTAACAAACATGTGTCAAAATAGGAAAATATGAAATCTGAAAATTAGGTCTCGGAGATGGATTTGATTCTCCCAATATGTGACACCTGTAGGAAAACTAAAAGAGTATAATGATATCTAATGTGTTAGGCACAAAATCCTCCAACCGTTTCTCAAAATGATACTCTAGTCGCTCAGAATCCTCATTTGAAAATGATGACTCAGCATAGTAAAAATGCCATATTTCTGAAAATGAACCTCATATTGCAGGGGAATTTTTGCTGCCTTACCAAGCTCAAATTGAAATTATGAAGACACCACTGGACAGCTTAGTATTTTTATATGTCGATCAACTATTCAAACGCGAAAAATGGCCTCTCCACGGCCGAGAAAATTGTGTTTTTCTAAAGCAGTTTTGCATATGACTGGAGTCTCGATTTCAGGTTTTCGGGATTCGGGGAAACAAAGAAGTGGTTATTAAAATATTCACGTCAGCCAAATACCCAATGGCCAAATCCCCAAAATATATTTTGGCTTTTACATTGCACTCTTTCGGGCCTTTGGGTTTCGGGTAGCATGTCCTCAAGAGTTATGGCATGCAAGGAATCCTGAATCGTGAAATCACGATGGGATTAATTAGACGATAATCAATTGTTTTAATATCTTAATTAATCATGATTAGAAATTAATATTTAACCTTTCATGGATTTAAGTGTTTGGACATCAATAATACTTGACACGAGAAATCCTGAATCGCGAAATTGCGATGATATTTATAAACATTAATCTTTCTTAATCTTTATTTGACTCGGCTTATCCTTTAATACTTTAGTGAATTCGGGGATCGGGGCTATAGTTATTAAGATATCTATGTCGGCCAAATCCTAGATGGAAAAAAACCTAGACTCTTGATCTTTTTCTCCATGTGGCTTAATGCTCGGTGTATGCGGTCGTTCCACTGCCAATGCTTCCATTCATTCTCCTAAGTGATTGAAAGCCAAGATTTCAATATTTGTTACAACACACTTGTTGCACAACAACATCTTTATCCACATACCCAATGATTTCATGAACCTTTCATGTGGACATTTGGATAAATCCCTCTCTACAACACTGTATAACTGGGTACAATCCACTACAAATTCTATAATATATCCTCCCAATATGTTGTCCAACCAGAAATCAATTGTGCAAGAAGTTTTATTACTTACATAATTTAGTTTCCTTACCACCTTAAGCATCCAATTCCTCGGCGCTACAGTTTGGCACCTTCCAGAATTGTCCACTAATATTTCTAACCACTCTGTCAAAATAATCGGAAATTCACCCAATAAAATATCATGCAACTCTGTATACACATACCTTTGCATCAATTTATCATCACTCATTCACGGGTTTCTATTCTCTTTTCAAGCAAAGTCTCCTTCCTTCCCTTCTATCCATTCCAATATTTATTTCTGATTCAACCTCCAAAACATTCCCTCAATCACATATTTTGGGTCCTGGCAATGGAACCATTTGTTGGTGCGCTCGGTTACAAGACCCTAGGTTCAAGTTATCTTAACCAACAAAACCCTTCAGACACCATCCCTTTTGGCATCACCTAGATGAAAGCGAAGTCTCACCCGAGGCATCTAGTGGGGCTGCAGGAACCAATTTTATGTAGTAGTGAGGGAATGGGAGGTGATCATCCTATTCATTATTACTTATATGTTATGTACGTGTTATTCTGTATTGCTTCTTCATTGGTTACTTAGTGAATTCGGTTATTTATTACCATTATACTTCAGATTGAAACATAAACCAATTACTCTAACATTCATAATTATTGTGCAGTTATCACATAGAAGACAAATCTAGTCTAATAGACATCAAGAGAGTATCCATGATCAATCACATAAAAGATGAGAAAACACAATAGTTAACGTGGTTCACCCAAGTTTGGGCTACGTCCACAATAGTTGGCCTCTTTATTATTCTTTTTGTAATTGTCTCAGGATTTTACATTACGCTTACAAAAGATACATCATGTTATCTTCCCTTCATATTTCCTAGTTGCTCTGCAGTGCAAGCCTCTCTCTGCAACTTCTCCCTAACATTCAAACATATACTCTTTCATTCTCAACATATTTTATCTCTCTCCTTACAAACCATTCTTTGATCACATAACAGAAAAATTTGTCCCAGGAGAACCTCTCATAGAAATCTCAACAGATTTGAACCCTATTATCCCAACCCATTACATATTTATACATGAAATCTAGGGATTAAAACCTTATTTGTCTCACCCCAAAACCCTATTACAACTCATGAAAACTCATTTTGACTCGCTAATCGGGATTGATTTTCCTTCCTTTACGTCTGCATTTTGTTTTTTCCTTCTTGATGTAACACACCCGGCCCCTTAGGTATCCATTAATGGGATGGGGTATCAAAATTTTTCTTTTACTCAAAGATGTTGGATCCTCTTCCCAATATCTCCATCTCCTTCTTCTCATCAAGAGATTTCCAACAATTGTCCATGTGCTCAAATCTAATCTCGGGATGGGAAGTTATGTTGTCATTTAATGCATAGGCTTACGAGATTTTGGCATTCAGTGCTTTGGTACTGAATGCCTGTCTCTCTATTCGCATATCCTCCAGAGTCTTGAAACCCCAAACTTTTTCCACGTGGTTCTGGCCTTCGACCCTTTCAACTTATTCAATACACCCCCTCAAACCTTTGAAGTTATGAAACCTAGGACTCTCGAACGGCCCACACTTACATGTGGTGGTGAGTTAAATGCATAGGCATGGGTAGGTATGTCCGGGCCTTTGGCCAATTTACCCTGGTGTTCCAACATCCCAAGTTCCTTGAAGTCTTGAACTCCCAATGTCTCGGGTACTCCTCCAGCTTTTGGGAGAGGTGAACATGCACCAGGAAGATGACACATGGAAAAGGGTAGATATGACACATGGCCCCATTAATGGGTGACATGTGTCACGTTATAAAGAGAATATAGGTTCTGTAAAAAGCATGAATCAAGGTGACATGTGGCATGTTGAACATGGGTCCATGTCACCCTAGGTGATGTCAATGCGCCACATCACTTTGGACTGACAGCCTCTAGGAGTCTCTATCCTCTCCTACCTGTGAAATCGCCCGGAGCTCTGAAGCCCAAACTTTCGCCAGCAACCTCCTAATACTCCTTTTATCCCATAGTCAAGATAGGTCCACGTAGATCCATAGATCTACGACCTCCATTGCTTCGTGACTTCGACATTCAAGAGCTTGGTCGTCTAGTTTCCTTTTTACTCAAAGAGTGGTCAATGTCATGTTGACCATAGTCTAGATCCAATGGTTAGGAGGGATCTCGATGCATCCTCAAATCTATGGTTTCTGTCACTTCACGAGTTCAGTGTTCGGGGGTTCCACCTTCTTAACACTCCCTTTCTCTTGGAGTGGTCAACGTCGGACTGACCACGGCGTAGATCCAACGGTCATGGGAAATCCTAAAGCATCCCTAGATCTACGGTCCTTGTCTCTTTGCAACTTCGACATTCAGCGGTTCTACCCGCTTAACACTCCCTTTCTCCTGGAGTGGTCAACATCGGACTGACCATGGCATAGATCCAACGATCATGGGAAATCCAAAAGCATCCCTAGATCTACGATCCTCGTCGCTTCACCACTTTGGTGTTCGGTGTTTCTACCCATTTAACACTCCCTTTCTCCCGAAGTGGTCAACATCAAACTAACCACGGTGTAGATCCAACTGTCATCGAAAATTCTAAAGAGTTCCTGGATCTATGGTTCCCGTCACTTCGCGATTTCGGTGTTCTGGGATTCCACCCTCTTAACACTCCCTTTCTCCTGGAGTGGTAAACGTTGGACTTACCATGATGTAGATCTAACGGCCAGGTGTAATACCCTTGTTTCCCCCAGTTTCTAAATATAACTATAACTGGACAAGAGACTATGGAAGACTAGATATGTGTGAATGTTTCATTTGATGATCCTTTGTATAAAGGGTCAATGTATGTATTTTATATTATTAATAGAAAATGGATAAGTGTTTCTTAACTGATAAAAGGGGGTTTTTCCAAGATAGACCATGGATGTTATGAGAGAGATGGTAAGGGGAACCAGAAATGGTTGAGATGACCCCCCCACCAAACCAGTACCTTACCGAAATTAATGGCTCAGAACCAAAATAGTTCTCTGATCCAGAAATGAATTACCATTCAGAGTTGTAGTTGGAAGAGTCCTCCTCAATATTTAATGAGTAGATGGGGCAGAGTACCCATCTGCAAGACTTCCATACCTAACCACGAGCTGGGTATTCATACCCACGTAACCTTAATGAGGAAGGAAAGAAAGAGGTAATTAGTGGGTAGAGGCAGGATATCGAGAAATCATATTTGCAAAGAGAGCGGAGTTGAAAGACCAATCTTAAGAAGAGAAAAGAGAGCTTCCAGCTCTCTAGTTCGAGGAAGAACTGATAAATAAGCTTGTTTCGGGCGCAAGACGTTGTGGGCATCATTTTCAGTTCAAGATGATAAACAGGGTTGATGAGTGACTATGGAAGTAATCGTGCAGACCCCCTTGCTTGGTACAAAGAAAATCAGTTGCCAAGATCCTGTGAGCGGAGGAGAGTAACCTTCGTCCCCAAATGTTATTGAGAAAGAAGAAAGATTCTCTCTCAGAGCATCATGGTCTAGCTCAGGGGTGTCTAGTGGTAAGTCCAGTTAGGAGTGTTTGTGCCTATGGTTGGGTGGAAACAAGCACCCCTTTCAGCAGTCGCTTCACGAACTATGGTATTATGATAAGTATTTTCATACTTTGTGTGTTG
>SNQJ01S0021044.1:111079-132656 GCA_010110895.2 Picea sitchensis | reverse complement strand
AACGAGTTTGGTATTGAATGATTAAAGGTATAAATATGTATTGTCTTTGTGAACCCATGTTTTGTATTGGTCTTATGATTGCCTCAGCTTAGCAGTTAGAGATTTGTGGGATGTAAGTTTGTAAGAGGGTTGGGGTAGGATTTACAAGAATGTTTAATTCCTTCCGACCTCTAGTATCTACCTTCGCATGAATACTAAGTTCAAAACCGATGGAAAGAGGGTGCCTCCTTCAGGTATTTCACTGTGTGACCAAGGGCTCATGCACGTGTCCTTAACTAATTCACAGGTAAGAGATTAGAGGGTAAGCCATGCATCTGGGGAGTCCGTTAAGAACCCCTCTTAACTATCTCATCAAACAGTGGAGGGACTCGTGTACGATACTTCGATGGAGTGTCCATGATGCAAAAACTCCAGAAGACCGGAACTGTAAAGTAACAAGGACCGTAGATTTAGGGACCCTTCAGGATCTCCCCTGACCATTATATCTAGACCATGGTGAGCTCGACATTGACCATTTCGGTAGTAAGAAGGAAGTCACACCAAGGATTCCCAAACACATAATTTATGAAGTAACAGAGGCCTTCGATCCAGGGGTTACGTGGACACACCTTGACCATGATATTGAAGGGCTTGGATAGCTATCATTCTAGGGTGATGTGGACCCACGACTGACATGCCACGTATCACCTGGAATCGTTAGTCTCGTAGCGTCTACGTGCCCATTAACATGTGACATGTTTCACCCACTGAAGGTGCCATGTGTCATCTATGCCTTGCCACATATCACACCTGGCACTTACCGCTTGTTCCATTTGGTGGGAGGAGTATGCGGGACCCACCTGTATTTTCCTTCACATCTAATACATCACCACGTGCGAGGGTGGACCCTTCGGATGTACATGACTTTGGGACTCTGGGGGTTTGGGATGCAGTTTTGTTGGTAATTTGAAAGGCCCAAAGGCTGGAGCCATGTGGAGGGATTATGGACTCCTTTGAGAGTTCGGGAATTCGAGACTCTAGAGGACATGCGTGAAGAAAAGTAAAGGGACGATCAATGTCGAAGCATAGAAAGTAGAATTATCCTCTATCCTGTGTGTTAGATAGGGATTAATTCTCGTCATTGTATTGGACGGTGGATGGACCTTCCCTGTAGGAGGTAGGAACCTAGAAATTGTACAAACGAGATGGACCCACGTGGCCCTCAACCAATGAATGCCAGAAGGACTTTAGGAAGCCATAACTTGTAAACCATAGGTCATATTAGAGCTTGGTAATAGTCATTATAAATCTACGGGCGAGTAGAAGAGGATGAATCATCTATGAGAGATGATTCGATATGATTTGAGTAAGAAAAATTTTGATGCCCCATCCCTATAAAGGGTAATTAGGGGTCAGGTGTGTTACAAATTGGTATCAGAGCATGGTTACAACACTTGGCCTTCTTGGGCTTATGAACGAGTCACTTAAAAATATTATTTAGAGAACTCTTAGGGGTGACACCCTATCTTACCCATTCTTAAGAGACTTCACTAAACCTCTACTAAAGGAAGGAATGAAATTTTATGTTGTTGTATATGTTTTGAAAAATTTGAACTATGTGTTGTTCATAAAAATAGTAGATCATTAACTAACAGAGAATTTTTCATCAGCACTTAAATAGTCAGTGGACCGCAAGAAAACTACAGCATAAAGGATGGTGACACACCATGAATTGGGGGAGATCTCCCATAGTGGAGAAGAAGAATCTAATGAAAGGAGAGCGGTGGAAACCCCTCCAAACTTGGATGAAACTGTAAGAAGACTTAGGGAAGAAATATAGAGTTGTAAGGTTGACAATGAAAGGATAATAAAAGAACAGGAAAATAAAATTGAAATCAATGCAGTTCTATTGCAGATCTTATCACATATACAAAGGGAGCTGCAACATGGACTAGCAGCCAGTCATGTGGACAGACATCATACGAAGGAAACCCAAATTCCACCTGAGATACGAAATAATGGCCCTGAAAGTGGCCACACAAGGAGGAGCACCTCAAAGAAGGTCCAACATGGAGCCAAGAGACACTCATCAGAAGAATCCTCTAGTGAGGAAAATGACAACTCCAAGGAATCTTCTAGTAGCAAAACTAGTTTGCATTCCCAAAAGAGAGGAAAGAAGAGGAAACATTCCAAGAGTCATGACCCTGAAGATTTAAAGAAATCCAAACCACCATTTTCGATGTAGAAATTAAGAAGGGGGAAGAGGCAGAAGTTTGGCTACTTGGCTTGAAGAAGTAATTCAAAGTCCATGACTACTCTGAAAATTTAAAGGTTCAAATAACCATTTTTAACCTGAATGGAAAGGCCTCCATTTGGTGGGAAGACCTTAGGAATGTGAAATAAATCCATGAGAAGGATTTTTCATGGAAACAATTTGATAAATACTTCAAGAAGAAGTACCTGTCAGAGAAATACTTTGATGGGAAGACCAAGGAGTTCTATGAACTCAAGTTGGGATAGCTCTCCATAGAGTAATATATCAATAAATTCATTGAGTTCATAAGGTATGTGCCCTACATCAAATATGAAAAGGTAAATATGCAACGATTTATTAGTGGATTGCCTCAGTCCTTCTAGGACAAAATTGAATTTGATGAGTTGAATACCTTAGAAGACACTGTCTAGAAGGTGAGGTATTGCTATGAGTAGTTTAATAATAAGACAGAATCTCACAAGGACTAAAAGAAGAAAAGAACTTCGAGATTCAAGAAGAAGGGTTTTAAACCCTCAATATTCAAGAGCTATGGGAAAGGTTCTAAGATGATCCTTCTTGATAAAAGTGTATACCAGCAAACTTTCCCCTCTCAGAATGGAAATAAACCCTTTGGAGCATCCCCAGGTAAGACTGATAACACAAAGAGAGAACCCTTAAAATGTTGGGGTTGTGGAGAAGAACATATTTTGAGGGACTTCCCATATAGGCAACAAAAGAATAGGAGGGTATAAAACATCCAAGAGGATACCACAGCCAATGATGTGGCTAGGAGCATACCACAGATTTATGTAGCCTTGGATATTATACAATCTGACCACCAAGATTCAGTGGTGGAGATGGAAGGTATGATTTCCAACCATCTAGTTTCCATTTTAATTGACCTTGGTTCTAACTTGATTAATTTCTCCCCTCAAACTGTTGAGAAATATAAATTTCAACAAGTTAAACATGTTAAATCATGGCTAGTACAACTAGCCATTGGAACCAACATAAGAGTAACATAGGTCATATCGGCATGTCGGACTAGTTGTCTGCCCATAAAACCAAGTTGGACTGTTAAAACAAAACTTTGGAGTGTGAAAATGAAGAAGGGAGAAAGGTAATCCTACAAGGGATTCAAAATCATGTCTCAGTGAGACAAATATCATCCCTTCAAGTGAAGAAGTATTGCAGAAAAGGGTGTCTTTTGTATGCAATACAAGTGTTGGACTCTATTGAGGACAACAAACCAAGCCTAGAGGATCACCCCATATTAAGATATTATAAAGATGTATTCCCAAAAGAGGTATCAGGTCTACCTTCAAGAAGAGATATTGGCTTTTCAATAGAACTTGCACCAGGAGCGGTACCAGTATCTAGAACACCCTATAGAATGAGTACACTAGATTTGGTTGAGATCAAGCTATAGCTAAAGGAAATGATGGGAAAATGCTACATTAGGCCTAGTGTGTATCCATGGGGAGCACCATCCTTTTTTGTGAAAAATAAGGACAAAACACTTGGGTTGTGCATAGACTATAGGAAACTCAATAAGATGACCATAAAGAATAAGTATCCCTTGCCAAGGATCAATTATTTGTTTGACCAATTAAGGGGTGCTACGATTTTCTCCAAGATTGACTTGAGGTATGGATACCATCAAGTCCAAACTAAGGATGAAGACATCCACAAAACAGCCTTTAGGACAAGGTATGGTCACTATGAATTTATGGTGGTGTCATTTGGGTTAACCAATGCACCAACCACTTTTATGTTCTTAATGAATAATGTACTCGGTAAATTCTTAGACAAATTTGTATTGGTTTTCACTGATGATATTCTAATATATTCTAAGAATAGGGAAGAGCATGAAGAACATCTCAAGTTAGTTCTTCAAGCACTAAGAGAACATCATATCTATGATAAGTTTAGTAAGTGTGACTTTTTCCAAAAACAAGTCCATTATTTAGGCCATGTTATTTCTAAAGAAGGGGTGGTAGTTGATTGGCCTACCCCAAAGAATGTATCTAATATCATATCCTTCATGGGCCTATCAGGATGCTATAGGAGGTTCATAAAAATATTTTCCACGATTGGTTGCCCAATAACTTCCCTTCAGAAAAAGGGAGTTAAATTCCTTTGGACATAAGAATGTGAAGAGAGATTTCAAGAATTGAAATGCATTCTAACCAATGCACCTGTGTTGAAGATTGCAGATACAAAAAAGGACTTCCTTGTGTGTGCATATGCCTACAAAGAAGGACTCAGAGGAGTTCTTATGCAAGAAGAACATGTAATTTTCTACGAATCCAGAAAATTGAATGAGCATGAAATCAATTATGTGACCCATGATCTAGAATTAGTGGCCATAATGCATGCTTTAAAAATGTGGAGGCATTACCTCCTTGGTAGGATATTTTTGATAATGACAGATCATTGTGGGTTGAGTTACATGTTTGATCAACCAAAACTTAATGCTAGACAAGCTATTTGGATGGCTCTCCTTAGTGAGTTTGATTTTGAAATCAAACATATCAAAGGAAAAAAAAATAGCATGGTCGATGCCCTTAGCAGAATTTTGAAAATGATTCACCTGACAGTTGTAAGCACCTATGAAACAGATGTCAGGGAGAGATTCAATAGTGCATAAGAAACAGATGCATTTTTCAAGATAAAATTGTACTTAGAACAAGAGCCCACAAGGATGAAGTATGAAGGATATAAATTGTTGAATGATGGCCTACTAACTTACAAAGGTAGGTTTTATATTCTGAATTGTGATGACTTGAAGAGTTTCATGATGGATGAACTACACAAAATACCATATATTGGTCATCGTGGTTATCAGAAAATGATCACAACCACTAGGAAATTGTTTTATTGGCCCAGATTGAAGAAGAACATAGTTGATTACTTGGCTAAATGTCTAGAATGTCAGCAGGTTAAATAAGAACACCAGCATCTAATAGGAATGTTTCATCCCCTGCCAATCCTAGAACGAAAATTGGAAACCATCTCCATATATTTCACCACAGGATTACCAAAATCGTCCAATAGAATGACGCCATCATGGTAGTGGTGGACAAATTGAGCAAGTCTACTCACTTCATTCCCTCAAGTAAACTTGCAAGGAAATAGGTATTTCCATCATTTTCATGAAAGAAATATTTAGGCTGCATGGCATGCCTAAGGAGATCATATTTGACAGAGACACAAAATTTTCTTCAAGATTTTGGAAATCTTTGTTTGTTGGTTTTGAAACTAAATTGTTATTTAGTACATCCTATCACCCTCAAAATAATGGATAGACAGAGAGGGTAAACCAAGTGTTAGAATACATGTTAAGGATGCATGTAATGCATCAACCTAAGAAGTGGGAAGACTACCTACCACTGGTAGTGTTTTCCTACAACAATGGCTATCAAAATTCATTGAAGATGAACCCTTTGAGGCCCTCTATGATAGGCAGTGCAAGATTCCAATCAGTTGGGATAACCCAGTGGATAGAATTACAATTGAGCCAGAAATGTTGAAAAAAATGTAACAACAAGTAATTCAAATAAAACAAAATCTTAAAATAGCTCAGGATATATAGAAACGTTATGTAGACAGAAAGAGGACTCCTAGAGAGTTCAAAATAGGTGATCATGTGTATCTCTAAGTTAGACCCAAGAAATGCTCCTTGAGGATGGGAGCTTGTGCCAATATGGAACCTCAGTATTTTGGAACCTTTGAAATTTTAGATAGATTGGGACATGTAGCCTATAGGATAGAACTCCCTCCTACAGTGAAGGAACATGATGTTTTCCATGTTTTGTTATTAAAGAAATATGTACATGATTCTAATCATATTATTGATTGGTTTTTTATTCAGGTGGAACAAGAGGGAGAATTCATGCCATAACCTCAATGCATAATAGACAGAAAGGAGACCCCACTCAGGAAAAAAACCATTGCACAAGTCAAGGTGCAGTGGAAACACTTTGGCCCCCATGATACTACATGGGAAATGGAGGATTCCATGAAACATGCATATCCAATTTTGTTTAATTTTGTACATGCAAAGCACATCGACAGATAGAACATCGAGGACAATGTTACTTTAAGGGGGAGGGGATTGTAATACCCCTGTTTCCCCCAGTTTGTAAATATAACTATAACTGACCAAGATACTATGACAGACTAGATATGTGTGAATGTTTGATTTGATGAGCCTTTGTATAAAGAGTCGATGTAGGCATTTTCTGGTATTAATAGAAAATGGATAAGTGTTTCATAACTGCTGAAAAGGGGATTTTGCAAGATAGACCATGGATGTTATGAGAGAGATGGTGAGGGGAACTAGAAATGGTTGAGATGACCCCCTCACCAAACCAATACCTTATTGGAATTAATGGATTAGACCCAAAACAGTTCTCTGACCCATAAATTAATTACCAATCAGATTGGTAGTTGAAAGAGTCCTCATCAAGAGTTAATTAGGAGATGGGGAAGAGTACCCATCTGCAAGAATTCCATACCTAACCATGAGATGGGAATTTAGACCCACCCAACATTGTTGAGGAAGAAAATAAAGAGGTAATTAGTGGGTAGAGGTAGGAGAGTGAGAAAGTAGATCTGTGAAGAGAGCAGAGTCGAAATACCAATCTTGAGAAGAGAAAAGAGTGCTTGCATCTCTCTGGTTCGAGGAAGAACTGAGAAATAAGTTTTTCATGGGCGCAATAATATGTGAGAAGCATTTTTGGTTCAAGATGATAAACATGATTGATGAGGACTATGGAAGTACTCATATAGACCCCCTTTCTTGGTACAAAAAAAAACAGTTGCCAAGATCTCGTGGGAGGAGGAGAGTAACCTATGTCCCTAAAAAACACTAAGAAAGAAGAAAGAGTCTCTCTCAAAGCATCATGGTCTAGCTCGGGGGTGGCCTGCGGTAAATCCATTCAGGAGTGGTTGGGTGGAAAGAGGTGTTGAGGAAAATATATGAAATGATCTTACTCAAGCATTTTCAGATTCTGCGTGGCTAAAGAAAAATAGATGGGAATGTCACCCTATGTTTATATCCATCAAAAATAAAATCCTGACTCACAAGTATTGATTACAAGTGCTTAGGCTAGTCTTTTTACAAATAAAATCTTGCTGGAAAATTCATTTTAATATGATTTTTTGAATATATTAGTTGCTAAAATAAATGTAGAGACAGAAGTAAAGACACCAATATTACAATCAAGACAAATGAGACATAAAGAAATCCTTTATTTCATTCCAATTCATCAAAGAGTCATTCTCTTTAAAAAAAATCGTGAAGAATTTTTGGACCAAAGTCAAACTTAGACGTCCCCGATGAAACATACAAAAGGACCTCTAACAAAAAATCAAAACTGAACTCTAAAATTTGGATCATCTTTCCACAGATTATTTCCCACTCAACTCTGCACAATAGCCTTTGTCAGTCATGAAAACTAATTCAAAAATAGACAAGTCTACACAGACTATCAAAGATAGATCAACACCTTTGAAAAACAAGTGTCTGAATGATGTAATTCAACCCTGAATATTGTTGTCTACAATAAGACCCTACTATCATAAAAAAGAATTAGGCATGTGATCAATTAAGAAATTAATGAAAACTGAACTATCTCAACACAAACTCAAAGAGAAAACCTTAGTATGCGTCTCCTTCTATGCCTCATGTTGTTCCTCCCTTTCCTTTTTCCTTTAATCAAATTAGAATTGGTTGAAGTAGTTGAACCACCTCATTAGTTAAGTTAATTAAAAACTCAACCAACTTTTTAGTTAGGGGGAAAAGTAATAATCATAATAAGGGTTATAAATAAATAATAACTAGTAGGTGGGACCCCTTGTGACTCCCTCTAGTTCTTAACAATCATAACATAACTAGTTAATTAAGCAACATACCCCTCCTTGTGACTCCCATCATCACATTCATATTTGACAATTTATCTCATTGATATTTGAAATTATTTTCAAAAATATGTTACTCATATATCCAAAGAAAACATGTTGTCCAAAAAAACTTATGAAGTCAAGTGTCATCAACAATAAATAAAATAAAACTCAAAAACCATATTTTCCACTCTGAGATGAAATCCTTCCGTGATTGTTGTTGTCACCCTTTGATTTCTCTGAATTTTCCTTTGGTTGCACTGAGCCTTTGGCCTAATCTCGTTGATCACATGAGAACAATTGTCCCTCAAATGAATATGGGAAGACATGGATTTATCAGAGCCATTGGAGGGTGAGGAAGGGGTAGCAGTGGATTTTCCTTTGTTAGGGACATGGTGGGCCTCGTTTTTCAATCTTTTGGTAGCATGGGAGGATTGCATTGGTGAGTGGGTAGGGGGCTACTTGAACAATCTGATTGTTAGGCGGGGGAGAAGGTAAGGATAAATTGGGCCAGCCACGATGTTGGGAGACTGTGGGGTGGACAATATCTTGCCATCTGTCATTTTCGGGAACCTCGGGTTGCAATGATACATGAGGGGGAACGGGAATACTAAGGGCTTGTGGAGCTCGGAAGGGAGGCCTTTCATGCCTAGGTTGGACCACTCCTTGCCCAATCCAATTGAAAAATATGGCCTAAAAAAACTGGCCTAACTCTTGTGAGTCACCATCAAAGTGTATGGAGAATCTTGGCCTTCTTGGGCCTCTGTTCCAATTACCTCTCCCTCAGTTGCATCTTCCATGGCTACCTCGGCTGAAAAAGCTCATTCTTGCATGCATGATTTATTAGAAAATAGTTCCTTTACAACCATACAAGGAAACTTCTTAAAAATATGAAATAGACTTTGTCTCAGCAACATATCAGACTCATGCAAACCAATCCATATAAATTGTTTAACTGTTGTCAATGATCAGGGGGTGAACAAAAGGTCATGGGATATGCGAGGGATTTGTATTGAGTGAAACATGATAAAATGAGGGGGAAACGAAACATGGTTATTGCTCAAAGACAACAAACAATCAATTGTAATGCAAACCAAATAAAATATCATTGTGATCCAACCAAGAAATTGTGATTTCAAACTGTTGCAATACAGATTTGTTCTTGACTATAATTAAATTTTAGAACAAGGAGTGAAAAATGAAAGTGGGAAGGCAATGGGGTTGTAATTATCGAAATAATGGTAGGGAAAGAGAGAGGATATTGTTCATAAAATTAATTAAGTAATCCATAAAACCATTCTGTAAAAGGAAATAACACCAACCTAATAATCATTGTGATCAAATGAAAACAAATGTGTATAATTCAATTAATTATGTGTATTGACCTATTCACTATTTGTAATCAGATATTTAACACAATGTCACCAAACAAGACAAAATGCATCCCACAACAACTTGTAGAAGAGTTATGTTTCTTCTCGTTGTCCATGAAATATTTTTAAAAAATCCCCAAATGAATACACAGTCACTTATTTCCACTTTGTTCAGCATCAACTCATCAACCACTACCCATGAATTATTTCAATCATCAAATACAGACTCAAACGTCGTGCCCGATTATGTCCTTTAATTCATTTAATAATTAAATTGTAATGAGGTTATATTGTCACAGAACCTGTGTCTATCTTTGCTATGATGCATAATATTCATCAACCCACATAACGGACAGCCAAATACAACCATCAATATCTTAATTGCAAAGATATTGACTTGTCATTTAAACACACAGACAACAATCACCATTTTAACTCATACTATGCTTGGAATACACAGATCATTCGATAAAACACGAAGTATTTATGTGACTGTACAAGTCCAAAACATCCACAATGTTGGGCTATCAATCAATATAATGACGTAGAAACAGTAAGCCCGATCTCATCTCATAAATTGATCAAATTTGCAAGAAAACCATATTGATTAAAAACCCATGACCATATCTGATGGTGCAATCAATAATATCCATAGCATATACAGTGGATGGCCATGCCATAATTACCACGATTTCAATGCTCCCATGGATATTAAAACCCACAGTCACAAAAATCATCAACTCAACCTAACATGTTGTAGGAAGGCCACACATACCCACACATTACGCACGAATCATTGTTGTGACTTAATCAATTAAAACTAATGCTAGGTTAATAATTCAATAATTGCAATGTAAAAAACAACGATCGTGCAATCTCATTTCTCCAATCAACCAATTAACCAAGATGAGATTATCAATTTGATTGTTATAATAACCAATTGTAGTGACTAAAAACCAATAACCAAAACCACTGTCAACATAATTAACAAAGACAAGCCAACGATAGAATATTGTCAGCGATGCACCACCAACTCATAACAATCAACAGTATACTCGACCGGACATAATGGTTCCTTCTATCAAAAACTGGGCTTGAGAAATCAAGGATTTTCTCTGTGGACCAACACAGGGAGACTAGAGTCGACCTCCCGACATCAAGTGAGAACCTCCGAGACCAACGATGCACACACAGTGTATACCACCAATAAATTCGCAGACATGGTGACAATTCCCATGATAGGAGAGATTATGAACAGAGGAGCAAGGCTTCATTTTGGTCATGTAACAATACTTAGAACACACAGGGTATAACCCTCATGGTTTTCCCAATCAACTGAAGAATGCTGAGATAAAACAGAGCTGAGAAATAGCAATCAACCTTAAGAAATCCATTTGGCATAATGGATATCATAACCCCCTGCGCAAACACCAATAACATGAACGAACCCATACCCAAGTGAACAATACGCAGTGACATAAAGAGTTTCAAACCCAGCAAACCCCATAACAGCAAACGACTGGTCATGGTGATAAGAAAGCGTGGAGACAGCCAGCCAATCTGGACTGAATGAAAACCTTTCAACCAAGACCAATAAGGATGACAGTGAGCCTTCATGGCTTCTAAACTCAGAATGATCAGTGATATTGTAACTTCAAACATTATTGCAATGGAACCACACCAACCATTCATTCCAGGAAAATATCGCAAATTACACAGTTGCCAAACTTAAGGAAAGCACCGACCCATACATCACCGAGCCAATATCTATTTCATAACCAGAGTAGGTTCATGGATGGTGAAAAGACATACCTGTAACCATGAAAACCTTAAAAGCATGAACTTGGTCGAACAGTTCTTTCTCTGCTTAAAAAACAAATCTTAGCCACAAAGAACACAATTGAACAATATCCATGGTGACAGCCAGTGGGAGGGGTATGGAGTGGCGTGCAGTAAATGTACGTCGCATCCACCCTCCAGTCATTCAATTCCTTATTACACGTCAACCCACTAATCCATTAACTCATTCAATTAAACCATGCATCGAAACCAACATCCACTAATTGCCAAGAGCGCCACCCTATGTCACATTAACGACTGCCAACCATACTATAGCGCACATCACATGTGTTTCCATATAACTCAATAAATAATATAAACACTAACCCGTTAGCTAGGACTAACAAACATCCTTTTAATTCCAATGCATATAGTGTAGCATATTAGTATAGTCTAGTTTCTTTCTTTTGCACTTTGTTATATTTCCTTTATCTCTTTTCAACTACTCTTGTATATTATTACTAACATGTCTCTTGTGAAGGTGTCACAGTAATGAATCCAAGAACAGATAGAAAGGGTAACAATGGATAACATAGGTCATCGTAACATGAAAATAGATCCTTGAGCAACAGAAACACACATAACATGCCTTATCCATCATTCATTTGTCGCAATTAGAACCAACACATAATAGACCTTATCCATCGCCAATAAACCAAAATTTCATCAATCATGTAGAACTATGTAGCAGTGTAGAACAGTAGCATAACATTAGATAAGAACCATATATGATCTCCCAATCTACAAGGGGGTCCCACATACTAGTATTATATATCTTGTTAGCTTATAATAATAGGCTTTAACAATACTTTGCGGGAAAAATCCTAGTTTGCGATTTTAATTGTCAAAAAACTGGCTACTCCACAAGGAAATTTGTTTTCAACAGATTTAGAAATTAGAACTCATGGTTCCGTAGACCAAGAACAGTAGGTCAAGAAGATGTAACCAGGAATATTATGCAGCAGGGGGAAGTGAGCGGATTTAATGGAGAAATGACCAGGAATTTGGGAATAACTCATGAAAAGTGTTAAGTATGAGGGGGTTTATCCCTGTATTCATAATCATTCAAATGGAATCCGCTCTTTACTTCAAGGAGAAAATTTACGGATTTTCTCTTTTAAATCTCAAATGGATGAAGAAATGGCAAGAAGAAGCGTAAAAGAAAACAATTTCTTTATAAGACAACAGTGAAAGCAAATAACAAATTCAAGTTTGATTCAGGGAAACATCATGACAGTTGTGTAATCTTGATTTTTATTGACCAACAATACTTGCAGGAGTGTCGCTATGGCATAACTGATCTGACATCTTATTTTGACCAAATTAACTAAAAGACGGTAAGCAACAAAATCACGACCGAAGTAAAAAAATGCAAAAATTAAAACTGTAGCAATAAAATGACTGAATGTAAAAGTAGTAGGAAATGTTCTAAAAAAGAAAGAAAAAGTCAAACTACTGTAAACGCAGAAAGGAAAATAGTGCAAAATTGAAAGCAAAGCTAAGATACTAGTATACAGAAAATCCAAACAACATTAGCATTTTTCACATTGGTCCCACGTAATATTTTAAGTGAGAACAGACAGTACTGTAGGAAAACAATTGCTCCTATAAATCCTTTAGAATGTAAGAGTCAATATCCATGACAAAATAAATTTTGAACAGACCCATAAATAACACTTGGAACTCTGGGGTAATAATTAGCCCTTTAACGTGCACGATCAGATCATCAAGATAGGTATGGATACTAATCATTTCATCCATAGTTGTTTGTATAGATATTTTAAAAGAGATAATTTCATAGGGTAAGCCATAAAGCATGCATTTATCAGTCATAGTACCCCAATTAATGATAAGAGTGATTTTGTGAGCATCTTTCCCCTTTTCCTTGATTCGGTTGTAACCCAAAAAATTGTCAAGTAAGGGGCTCATCTGTGACCTCACAACCTGTTGTGGAATCATTTTCATTTTAATAGGAAGGGAAGAGTTTTTCATAATAGCCTAACTGAATGTGCGAAAATTAATGCAAGTTATAACATGATCAGTAACCTTCTAAATAAGTCCCCAATTGGAAACCCATTCAGGTTACTTGACCGAAAAAATGATCCCAACCCTTAAGAAATTTTCCAACTCCCTTTGAAGAGTTGCTTTAAATGCAAAGTTAATAGGTCCTTGTTTCTGCTTAACTGGTTTCATTCCCTCCTTGATGGGGATAGCATGCAGTATAATACCAATATCAAAACCACGAAGATCATCATAAGACCAAGCAAAAACATCCTTAAATCCACCAAGTAGCTTGGCAAATTTTGTTTCTTCTTTATCATAACATTGGGCACTTATTTTAAAATTACTTGAAGATTCGAGTGCCCCAATGTACGAGGAGATGGTTTCACCAACCTTCCTTCTTGACTCCTCTTCTTTTTATTTCTCTTTACTGCCTACATCACTCAATGAAAACAAACTCTCTAAAGGAGTTAGGCCCTTAGGAATCTTGTTGTCTTCTATGGATATAATTTCCTTGGTCTTAAGAGGTTCATCTTGAATGAAATCACAAATTCTCTCATCATTAGGGAGTGTTTGCCAATATTCTATATTTTCAGGGATATGTGGAAGATATAGAGATTGAAAAGTACAATCAGGCCTGTGTGGTAAAAGTTGTCTATTAGGAGACGTTGTGAAAACAACTAATCGATCAACCATTGAATTCAACTCCCTCTTAACATGTGTGATATTGAAAGATAGCAGGTTCAAGATAAGTGCCCTGTTAGAATATAATGGATGTGCTCATTTAACCATATAAAATATCACTATTGTCACCCAACCATTGGTTGAAGCCACCCCCGAGCACCTTAACCTTGACAAAGAATCATTCTGGAAGCAAACCCTAGGCTAGATAGCCTAAACAAGATAGTGCACCTCTCTCCAAGGATAGTGCACCAAACAAGAGTAACAAGAGCTAATCAGAGAGTCCAAACCATAACCAAGAGAGATTCCAAGCCAAAACCGAAATCTTCTAGCTACAGCAGCTGCAACGAGAGATCTCCTCCAAACTTGTGCACAAATTGGCCAACTGCAATGTGCACAAGTGTTGCTTCTGCGGTTCTGAGAATGCCTGCCAGAATGAAGAATGGCCTCCTGTATTTATACTAAAACTGGAAAACTTCCTAGGTTGACTTCTCATTTTGGGTGCCTATTTACTTAGTATATAATATTTACTTTGGTCGACTTCTTCTCTTGGAGGTTAATAACCTAATGCAAATTATCCTCTTGAGCCGACTTGTCTTCTAGGGTTATTAGCCAACTAATTAGGGTTTCTTCTTTCTTCTCGGAATATTCTATTCTCGTTAGCTTTACACATGGAGGTAAATACCTCCCACAACTACCATAATATCAACACTCCCTCCTAGCTATGGAGGTATTGAAGGTAATGGTCTTGAGTACAAACATACCATTTACCTGGTAGCATCAACATAGTCATATAGACTATCTCATAATTAGATCATGAGCACCATCATCACTATCAGTGTCATCATCTGCATCATCTCTTGAAACCATACTCCATCTGAGTAATCAGACATGATGTTGGATAAGTCACTCACTCCACAGAGTGACATAAGAGCCTTTCTTCTAATCTGGACATATGTCCTAGAAGAATAAATGTCCTGGACCATTTTCTGTCGGGGGAATCTATGTCCATTGATCATCCATCTAGCTGATAATTATTTCCAACACTATTGATAGTTTTCAAGGAAATCGGAACAATTTCATTCAATAGAACACAATTGTTTCTATCCATAGTAGTATACAACTACAATCCAGTGGTACACTGCCACACCAAGTAGCACACAGATACTTGATCAATGACATATAGTCACAATCAGTGGAACACATCCACCACAATAGTATACATCTATTGTTTGGAGACATACAGTCTCCATAACAATCATATCATCAACCTGCACATAAAACATTGTTATGATATATAAACTGAATCATTTGTGCCATTCTTCCACTCACATCTGTGAGATCTGGAAGAGCATCTTCCCTAAGAAAGTAAAACATCAACAATGACTTATCTAGACTATTCTTCTCAAGAAAATAAGAATAATTGTCTTGATTTCTAAGCCTAGACCATTCACCTATTTAAGCCATTCCTCCGGCACTAAACAAAGTGCAACCTGGAGAGAATAAATATTCCCTAGGGAATGCATGTACCTAATTGTCGAACCTGGACCATTCACCTATTTGGGCCATTCCTCCAGCACTAAACAAAGTGCAACCTGGAGACAATGAATTTTCCCTAGGTAATGACTGTCGGGACCATTTGCTAACGAAATGGCTGTCCTGCACCAATATCCAAAATGGACCATTCTTCAAAACTGCTCACAACTATGAGCTTCGAAAGAATGACTTCTCGACGAGGCAAACCAGTCTTCTTGACCACTACTGAGAGTGACCGTCAAGAAGAGATACTGTCCTAGACCATTCCCTATGTTAGCCACAAGGGGAATCGATCTCTATGGTGCATCAACAATTCATCGAACCATTTTCATTACGAAAATGACCGTTCGATCTAGACCATTTTTCAAACTGGAAAATGCTTGTCCGTCAAAAATCTCAAACCACTTTCCGAACTGGAAAGGAACTGCTCATCTTGGACCATTTTTTGAACTGAAAAATGACTGTCCATAAATCAATAACACATCAGTGCTCCCTCCCAACCTGGGAGTGATCTCTTCCTTTTTCAATAAGGAAGTCATCTCCACTAGCTCCAACTTGAGTATACAAACTCTTTCATCTTGAACAGAGGCTTTACCCAAATGTCTATTTATCTGCTCATCTGTGAAGATATATATTGGAGAACCACTTCTCTTTTCTAGAGTTCATCACAGAGAATGTAATGCTTGATCTCAATGTACTTCGGTATTTCTGGAACACTGGTTTTCTGAAGGCTTCATATAGATCTGATCATCATAGTTGAATTCATCTCTTTTTTTTCCTGCTAGCGCATAACATCGTGGCAAGGATCAAACTTGGAACATATCCAAGTGGTACTTCTTCTGTCATCATGAGATCTTTGTCATGGATTGGAAATCCATCATCCTTGAGTTTTGAGTAACCATTCTGATACATTATCTTTTTTATAGAAGGTTTTTCACCACGCTTATGTTGTGCATTGGAAGCTTCGCACCAATTTGTTTGAATCCATACAAAACCTTCTTCCATCTACACACAAGAGTCTCTTCCTGGTATACCTCAAAGCCTTGAGGTTGTTCTACATACGTTCTTTGTTCAATTATTCTGGAGAATAGTCTTTGGATTCATCTGATGTAAACTCCAACCCATGGATATTGTGGACGATATAATGGCTCATGTAGAGGTATGTCTGGTTTACTAGAACAAGAAATCATCATAGTCGTCTCCCTCCATCTTGGAGAAACCTCTAGTTCTGGATATCACAATGATTACATTCATAACTCTTCCATACATTGTTCTTCAACATAGCTTTCATTTCCTCTGCTTGATTTCTTATAGTGAGTTCAGGTCAGGCTGGTAGTCTTGTTATTCTCGATACAATGACTGGTTGTTCTGTCTTTTCTTTCTATTTTGGAATCTTTATGTTCTTCCTTATGTTTTTCTTTATCTCTTAGGTACATGGAGTTTTCTATAGATTCCATGCCCTGAAGATTCTAACTTCTTCCTTTCATCATAGGATCATGGATGTGGATGGAAAACCAGGGATACTTTAAGGCTTATTTTAGAAGAAGACTTCTTCTAAGAACACACTAAACACGTGTTTCTTTTTCATGGTTGCTTCCATGGATAGATACTTCATCATCTTCAATGGATCATATAATTTAGGATTAGCTCCCTCCTAATCCTTGCTTCATACATGAATGCATGCTCTTCTTTTGGAAATATATAATCATCTCTCTCCATCTAGGAGTCCACGCTTCTATATGCATCCTTATTGCCTTCCGCAAAGTGTCACAAATCTTTTTCCAATTTACTCTTGATTGTTGACTTCTTTTTGTCTTTACTTCTTCTAGGTTTCTTCAAGATTGATTCTGATTTCGGCTTATCTTGCATCTTACTTATGCAATATCTTCCACGTGAATTGTTACCAGGGGTTGTTGATGTACTTCATCATTTCATGTGTATTGTCTGACTTGTAGTCATAGTGATAGCAATCCTTATCTTGTTGTTCTTCCATAGGTATAGTTTCTCTTGGAACATATTATCTTCTAGGAAATAGATATGCAAGATATGTACAGAAAACATGGTATGTACAAGAACATGAGGAGTATTGTTACCTTGTCTTAGAAGAAGAAGTTTGTTTCATCCTGCTTAGTCTTCTTTGAAGGTTCCTTTTCTTCGGAAACTGATGCTTTGTGTGTCTCCTTCATTTTCTTTATCTCAAGACAATGATTCTTGTAGTGACCATATTTTCGACAGTTGAAGCATTGTATTTCTAACATATCTTTCTCTTGATTTGGCTTCTTCCTGAAGCCAAACTTCCTTTTATTCTTGAAATTGTTGAACCTTGTTGTGAAATCTTGATCATTGTATTTGTTTTGGGGTTTCTCTTTTGCACTGATCCTTGATTATTCTTGTGCACAACAAGTCCAAATTTATTCAAATGTAGGATACTCCTTCCTTGTTCTCATGCTTGCATCAAATGAATCCCATGTCTTGGGAAGACCATTGAGTACTATGTTTACCAATTCCTTCTCTTAAATGATCTCTTCAATAGCTTGTAGTTGATCTCTTAACTGTGAGATTCTCACAAAGTATGATTTTATGATGTCATCATCATTCATCTTCATGTCATAGAGCTCATTCTTCAGACTCATTACTTGTCCAATGTTTCTGACTGAGACGAGGTTTGTTAGGGCATCATACATCTTCTTAGATGAATCAATATGGGAGATGTAGGGTATCAGGTGGTATTTTATATAATCCACTATGATACTCATGGAATTATGTCATTGTCTTTGAACTTCTCCATAACTGCAACGTTCTACGATTCCTTTTCTTTTCCTTCTTAAAACTTTGGTTCCACAATATTTCCTTTCACGATATCCAACACTTTCTTCTTGGCAAGGATGAGATAAATCCTTGTATTCCATGCTCTGAATTTAGAAGCCCCATCTAACTTGTTTTCTGACTTCATAGAGAAATTCATGGTTGCCTTGACTTGGTCAACCCTAGATTTGACCAAAAACTCAACCTTGGCGTCTTAGCTTGCTGAGAGTACCAGGAGATGCGCTAGGCTAGGGTACACTAGTCTATCTGAAAATTAGGTCAATCCCTTAGCTTAAGGTGCCTCAACGAGAGGATTAGGGTTTCTGCAACTGCACCTGCTAGTAACCCTGGCGGCAGTGCTTTAGTAACTGCTCATGCTAGAAACCCTAGCAGCAGTTATTCAACAAGCTTAGTATCCTTATGGTTATGCTCCCTTCTAGTGGTTAGACTGAATGAAGGAGGTGTGGGCCCATAACCTGTTAGAATATAATGGATGTGCTCATTTAACCATAGACAATATCACTATTGTCACCCAACCATAGGTCGAAGCCATCGCCGAGCACCTTAACCTTGACAGAGAATCATTCTGGAAGAAAACCCTAGGATAGATAGCCTAAACAAGATATCACACCTATCTCCAAGGATAACGCACCAAACAAGAGTAACAAGAGTTGATCAGAGAGTCCAAACCATAACCAAGAGAGAGTCCAGGCCAAAATCAAAATTTGCTAACTGCAGCAGCTGCAACGACAGCTCTCCTCCAAACTTGTGCACAAAATGGCCAACTGCAGTGCACATAAGTGTTGCTTCTGCAGTTCTGAGAATGCTTGCCAGAATGAAGACTGGCCTCTTGTATTTATACTAAACTTGGAAAACTGCCTGGGCCGACTTCTCATTCTGGGTGCCTATTTACTTAGTATATAATATTTCCTTTAGCCGACTTCTTCTCTTGGAGGCTAATAACCTAATACAAATTATCCTCTTGAGCCAACTTGTCTTCTAGGGTTATTAGCCAACTAATTAGGGTTTCTTCTTTCTTCCCAAAATATTCTATTCTCGTCAGGTTTACACGTGGAGGTAAATACCTCCCGCAACTACCATAATATCAACATGCCCAAGTATCGTTTTATCAACTTGTTGCTAGGAGAGTAAATTTTACGTACAAGATTCACAAGAAGCTCAGAATCCCCAAAAACTGAAAGGTGACCACAACCAAGATTATAGGCGTTCTCGATGCCCAATAATAAAGCTTTGAATTCTGTGACATTGTTTGTGCCACAAAATCTAACCTATAAGAAAAGTTATGGATTTTTCCTACAGGAGAAATCAAGATAATACCATCTCTGTTACCTTCATTAGAGCATGAACCATCAAAGTTCTTGTGCCACATACCATCACCTAATTCAATTTGTTCCAAGGGAATGTTATCCTCTTCAGCAAAGATGGAATACGCCCCTAGGTCCTCTTCGATATAGTTTACATTAAGTTGTGGGACTCTTTCTATGTAAGGTGATATCCTTCCCTCTCTAAGGACTATAATGTTTTTACCGTTCCGAGGAATGGATAAATGTGTTCCTTCGAGTGAGAGGTATCCACCCATTAAGGCTTGCCAATCTCTTCCCAAGATGATTGATTAATTTCTTACTGGCATATCAATTACCTGAATACAAAGGGTTGTCCTTATTTCAGGGTGTGCACACAAAACTAAGGTTACATCTTTAATCTCACCTATGGTTGTTTTTTGTAGGATATTATAGGAGAACATGCTTCTATCATTTTCATTTGTAAAAGATAAGCCTAGCTCTTCCATAATAATATTTGACATCACACTTGGGTTCGAACTGCCATCAATGAGGAAACAATGGGCGATCTTATCCATAATATTTACAGAAATCTAAAAAGGGGGATTTTTTACAGGTTATCTAAAGTTATGTACACCTACTTTATTTACATACGAATCCTCTTCGTTCACCTCTTCAGAGAGATTGGCTACAATGGAATCTTTTCCTTCCATGAATTGTTTCAAATGCATATGTTGTTCAAGGATGGCAACCATGTCCAGAAGGGTTGCATATTCTTTGATGTTGGCCAAATGATTCAAGATATTGTACTTGGAAGAGGGGAGAGGGGAAGTGTTTCCTTCACTATCAATAACCTTAGGAACCTGAACAGTAGCAGCGAGTGAAGATGAGATCGGGCTAGAAGAATTGTGGTGAGGATCAAATTTTCCCTTAGGAGCATAGGATTTGTTCCTAGTATTGATGATCATGACATCTTTCAGCTCTGCAAAATCTAGGACAGCGATAGTAGTTTCTGGTATTTTACCAAATATCTTATCTCTGGCACTCTTCATTACCTCACATGTGGCTTCCTTGTGGTGTTCCTTACAGAAATTACCCCAACTTTGAGGCAAGATAGATTTAGGCTGAAAATTATTTTCAATCGGGTTTCTAAAGTGGGGTGCAGAAGAGGATGAAGCTCCAGGGATGAGAGTTGAGACAGTCCATTTTCGCTCAAATGTTATCAAATGATTATTCATGTCTTGTACTAGTTGTAAGAGGGTGTACATTTCTGTCTATTTAACCGATTCTCCCTGAGGAAGACCTGTTCTTTCAAGTTTTTCTTCATACTATAAACAAGTATGCAGAGCGGAACAGATATTATCAATGGTTTTTTCCTCAAGACTATGACTGTAGGGGGAAGGTAATGCATTGTAGTAATGCATGAAAGCATATTGGTTCTGAGGTCGAATGAGTTCAGGGATATGATTGTATAACTTAGTGAAACACAAGTTGAAGGACTTGATGGTTTCACCATCCTTATAGGAAATGTTATTGTATTCCCATAACTTCTCAGTTGGGCATTTAGATTGCCCATAAGTGGATCTGAACCAATAAATTAAATCCTCCCAAGTAGACAAAATCTTAGGAGGAAAGTCAAAGAAATCGGTCGTAGCCTTTCCCTCCAAGGAATTGACGAATAAGTGCATGCAAGTATCATTGTCATTGGCTCCTATGTTGTGACAAGCATTAGAAAATACCACGATGTGTCTGTTTGTAGTGATGGTGTTATTTCCTGAAAAACCTAGGAAGATTTTCTTTGAATTTAGGAAGTGGACGAGTAGTGTTGGAATATTGGTTGTTGTCATTGATGTCAACCCTAGTCATGGGTTTTGGACCACAAGATTGATAAAGGTATTTGG
>SNQJ01S0021044.1:63594-82544 GCA_010110895.2 Picea sitchensis | reverse complement strand
AGGAGCCAGATGTTATCTCCTCAAATAACACAGTCAAATTTGTTTATTTTAGGTGATAGGAAGTCATTGAAAAATACATTTCTAAATTTTTTAAGGTTCATTTTTTAGAGCCTTAGGTTTGTAATAAAGTTTGAAAAACATTTAATTTGGTTTTCCCTTCAAAAAAGTCAAAACTCAGGTTTCAGTGGCTAAGTGCCTTTCCAAAAGGGCTTCTAAGACACCAAAAGATTTAGCTTTCGGTGGCTTAAACGCAAAATTCGGGGCTCTCTTAGCCACAAAAAGTGCAGAAAAGTCTGTTTTTACTGTGTTGAGTCATCATTTCAAATGATGATTCTGAGCGACTAAAGAATCATTTGAGAAACGGGAGGAGGTTTTTGTTGCTAACATGTCAAATAAAAATAACCTCTCTCATTTTTCCTACAGGTGTCATAGATTGGGTGAATCGAATTCATCTCTGAGCCCTAATTTTCGGATCTCAGAATTTCCCTGTATGACACATGTTTTTGAAATGCAGATCCCGAGAAAAGGAAAACGAATATCAAAGAACTGAGAGAGGTTTTTTCTCACAACAAACCAATCTACAAAATCCTCTTCCAGTTTGTACACAACGGTTTTTGTTTGAGATATATGAGTAAATATTTGAGTAGCATATTTCTAGAAATTTCTGTCTTTTCCAGCCACCTCACAAATTTGAATTTGAGATAGGAGAAGAGGTTATTAGATCCATCTTTTGAGGATCTGAAACTGCCTGTAAAGGCTATAAAACCTATCAATTTTATAAACTAAGGGTTCGAGTCTGGAGACTAGACCATGTTGATATTATACTGAGACTTTTTACTATAATACAGATCACAAGTTCCTTTCACTGTTTATGTCATATTATCATTTTCTTTTTTTTTCTGTGCTTGGTTGATTACTGTTGTCTAAGTTTATCTAGTTGCAAATGACTGTCATCTCATTGGTCAACTCATAAACACTGATTTAATAAGTAATCTATGCTATATTTATTCAACCCATCACACATCTGATCTAGTTGATAGATAGAGACTTTCTTCACCCACCACTCAGTTACTCATCTGATTATACACTTTTGAAGGCATTGTCTCATCTGGTTATGTATTTGACTGTCTTGAGAATAAGTCACTTATCTAGTATCCCATTTGATCCAATAAACACATAAAACCAAAATACATTTTAAGTTAACACTTCCCTTATGTTAGAGTAATTAACTTTTACTTGTCTTATGTACTTAATATGAGATATTTTTCATCATATTGTTAAGATTATGGTTTGTTAATTGTCATGTAGAGATTATATTTAAGTGGGTGATTTAGAAGATTGTTAGATCTAGGAGAGATATTAAATCATATTTATGTATGAGGTTGAAAAATTCTCTCAACTAAATGGATTGTATGGCTAAGATAGTCAATCTATCTTAAAATCAAGATTAATATATTTATATGTATGTAAAGTTTCATTAATAATATCAGTTTCTTATGTGTACAATGTCTTCTCTCTTATTTTCTAAATTGTTAGTGAGATTCAGCTTAGCGCCCTCACAGAAAGCCCACGAAAATAAGAACATGTGAGATGATGTAGTACTCCACAGGAAGAGAGTAGGATTATATTAATGATGTTTGAGAGTACATAGTTTTCTTTGTGAGTGATTACTACTTTGTGATTTTACATGCGCAGCCATTTCAATTGGGAGGATTCGTTGCTGTTCAAATAACTACCAAGCAACCACTTGTAGCAGCTATCGAGATAAGGAGCCATGGTGATTGAGTGGATATAGTTGCTGAAAAGAGATCATATGATCAAAGAAAAGATGTTGAAATGTGATCCATCCGCAATACCACCCAAATCAGGTGCATGCATGGAATGTTTTGGCTTGCGCTGGTTTATTTTTTGTATTTGGGTTTGACATTAAAGGTTTGTGAAATTTCTTCTTGCTCCTAGAAATTGAGTGGGCTTGGATTGTGTCGTTGGGAGTTGCCATCATTACGATCCTTGTAGCATAGAAGGATTTGAGAGAATCCTCCAACGAGAAACATGGCAAGAGATTTTTCATCTATGTTGTAGGATGTCATGTTGGTGATGGTGAATTTTTATTTTTCAAATAGGGGATAGTAATGAATTTAATGAGGAACTTCTCATACTTTTTTTAAAATAGGGTAATATAACTTAAAAGCTTGTGGTTTTTAGTGAATTTTGGTATCTCAAGTGATAACTTAGAATGAATGGTTGTGTGATGGAGCACAGTTTATGAAATTTCAAAAGTGGATAAAGATGTTGATAAAGAGGGTGTTGGAGTAATTAACTCATATTTATCTTATGTACTTAACATGAGATATTTTTCATTGTTAAGATTATGGTTTGTTAATCGTAATATAGATATTATTTCTACTTGAATGATTTAGGAGTTTGTTAGATCTAGGAGAGATATTGAATTCTATTTATGTGTAAGGTTGAGATTCTCTCAACTAAATGGATTCTATGGATTAAATAATCAATCTATCTTAAAACCAAAATTAATATATTTATATATGTATAATGTTTTATTAATAATATATTGAGAATAATTTTATTTTTTTACAATGTCTTCACTCTAGTTTTCTAAAGCTTTTATCTCGTCGTTGCCTCCCTTCACATGACTCAACAGCTCTTCCACACAACAATCTATCACAAGTAGATCTGAGTTGGCTCTCTTGAGAATGGAAGCTATTCTAATTTTTAAATCCTTCATCGCTAATCTCTTCTTTCGCATCGATGATGTCTCTTCCTTAGCCATGGAAACTCACTCACATGGTGATTGTTCCTTCTACAACAGTGGATATTTTTCTTGTGGTAGCTCCTTCACCAATCTGACTCATGAAAATAGCAACGATGACTCCTCTCGATCAATTTGGCTATCCAAAATGGTGGTTGCAAGTCAATTCTTCACAAGGCTTCAATCAAACCTTCACGTGGCTCTTTCTCCACCATCCGGTAGCATCTCCTTTTGACCATGGATTTATTTGCACAGAAAAAAACAATTACAGCACTTAACACACTCTGCAACAAGCTTTCTACCAACAAAAATTAACAGCAAATTCTAACAATCACCCAGAGCTATCTACTTTCACCAACAATTCACTCTCCTATGCTAAGCTAATCCTGTATAGAATATCAGCTCTCAAGGTTCTCTTATGTTCTTGGGCCCTTCAGTGAAAGAGTTAAGTGCAAACCCTCTCTAATACCATGATAGAAAATGGAAGAATAGACATATATTTTCTGTCACAAACCAAAAAAACAGTTATGAGTAATTTTATTTAATCAACAATAAATACATCAAACTTCGGTTTAAAATAGATACACTATCTCATCCTAAAATTCAAAAGCAAACCCCTCACACTAAATTCAAACTCTATCTTACAAAAACCCATACATTAACAAACCCCCAAAACCACCATTGTATGATATGGTGAGGAAATAACACAAGTAAAAGTTAACAGAATGTTTTTTTAAAGAGGTATCCAATCTCAATGAAAATCAATAAGAAGAACAAGCTCCCTTAGAGGTATCCAATCTCAATGAAAATCAATAAGAAGAGCAAGCTCCCTTGTCTCGTTCAACGCATGAAACAAATGAATTCGTTTCTTGAGAATCAAAACCAACGATACAAAGAGACCTAAAAGAAGAAAAGAACTAATTCAGGATGAATGCAATGCAGGGCCTTATACGATCAATTAAAGCGGGTGCAATCTAGTCTGATCTGACCCTGTGTTCCCGTCTTAACACCGACACGACCCAATTTAATCATGGCGTTCACGAAAGCCGTATTAAACGCATCTGGACTCTGTGCATATGTGTTCACTGTACTCCGTGAGCGTGTGTCTGTAAATAGAACTTCATCAGAGGTGAAGAGTCCTTTCCCGGACTGTAGATCCTCGTAATAGGCATTATCGAATGTATTGGGAGTTATGGGATCCATGTTGATGGCAATGGTCGGATCCACGTTCTTAGGGCACATTTGTTGAAGTTGCGTGGCGTAGGCAGGATCCAGACTTGGGTCCACGGATCTCCCACGACTGAAATTGTAGATTCTATCTGCGAATTTGCTGCAGTGAGAAAATCCTACAGTGTGCGCTCCTGTAAAAAGACCTAAAACAAAAGTTAGTGACAGGATAAATATGAGTAGAGTTTAATAACATTGTCCAAGAGGGAAGAAGGTGACAACATAACTAAAATCATTTTGAATTTCATCTCATTTCAATATTTTTTTAATTTTCTTTTATCTTTTCGATATGGGAATTATTTCCATGTACTTACCAATCTTTCTAATTTAGTCAGGCCTCAAGCAAGTCCAAGCCGAAAGTCTGCCTTTCCACAAGCAATCAATTATGAAAAGCATTCCACAAGCCATTATTGAAAGTCCAGCACTGGCTTATTCAAAGCAGGTCCAGCCATTGCTGCTTCAAAGCTGGTCTGCCTTTCCTAAGCTTTTGTTCACTCAGCATTGAGGGAAGAGTGAAAAGAACCCCCGATTGTTAGCAGTAAGAATATAGCCCTCCGGCCCAGTTCAAAAATGTTGGACATGTACTTACCAATCTTTCTAATTTAGTATTGGAAGTTATTGGAAATTGGATTAAGGGGAATTTATTGGGGAATTGGATTAAGGGATCAGGTCATTTAAATTTGGACAAAATTTCTATTTTCTGTTGTTTAAATTGCATTTTTAAATTCATAAAGGGATTCAGTGTGAAGAAAAACCCTCGAGACATTGAAATTATATAAACTTAACCACTCAAATCTGTAAATCCAACCATTCATCACCGAATTTCAAACAAAATCAAACCAAAAAAATTGTCAAAAAACCTAAAAAAACAAATAAAACATTTAAACTACTGCCGAAAAGAGTTCAGAGAAGGGATCGGATCCTCATCATAATTCATTATTGAAAGCTATTGGTATCTACAGAGATTTGAAGTGGGGTTGGAACCTGGATCACGGTGAGAGGTGACAGAAATGTACTTTTGAGACATGTGGGTAAAATGCAAAAAAACATTATTAACTAGGAATCGAACCTAAATCAATGTAAAAAAATTCACTTATTTAAGACTAAACCACAGCTCAGACGTTTCATTAAATATTTATTATCCAAAATTATCGACATCATTGGAGGTGTAAAAGGAAATAGATTTTTCTATACTAGGGCATTGATCTTAACTTTTTGAGAGATAGATTTAGTTTAAAATTTATTCATATTATAAAAATAGTTGGAATTGCAGATTTTAGTGATTGAGTTTGTATATAATGTATATTTTGGTTTTTTAAGGATGCTGAATTTATTTATATATTTAAAAACAAGATTTGAACATTGTAAAATTACAATTAGTAACTATAAAATTGAGATTTCACCAACAATTTCTTCATAATAAAGATATTAATATTAATTTTAAATATTGACTGACATAATTTTGTTACTTTATATGATTTTTAAGTTACCATGGTTTAACTGGAAACAGGGTATTTCATATATAAAAGCTATGTAAAAGGTAGATACTGCAAGATGTTTCTAATGGCACCAGTGACGTGACTTGACTAGAATATGGATGAATAATATGATTAAAATTATGCACCTTTCATCATTCTTACCTAAAAATTTGAGGTAACAGTGTGAAATAATTTTAACTTAATAACATATTTTCTTACTGATTGAGTTTTTCTGGAATTGAATTTGCTCCTTGAATCTGTATTTATCTTTTATGTGCATACGTGTGCATCTCACACCATTTTCATTTAGCAATCTACAGCAAAAGAACAATCCCCAACAGAAAAAGGGAATGGACTGTCTCAAGTTTAATCGCTGGCCAGTGGGCCAAGAGGTCAAATCTATGTTATGAAGATATAGTGATCTCTATAAGAGATATATGATGCACTGTACAGGGGAAAACAAGCAGCTACAGACAAAGAATTGCAATTCTGTATTTGGAATTACATAGAGTAGTTGGAATAAAAAATACTATTCTTTGTAATGACGTAGTTGGAATAAGATATGCAGTATTAATTTTTAATTTTGTGTTATTTTTTAAAGGATTTAAATATCAAATTAAATCTTCTATTTTATAAGGATAATATTGAAGATATTTATTATAATTTTATAATAACTTTCTCTATTTTCATTAAAAAAAATTATTTAGTAAAATGAAGAATAGAATTTTCAAGCTTTAATATGATAATCAGTGTGAACTTGCTAGAAAAACCATTAATCATGTCTCAAATTAGTCTTTGAAATCTGATAAGATTAATAGATACAAATCCCTAATTAAAAGAGAAAAAAAAAAAGAAAAAAAAAACTTTTTACATCTAGTTTCAAAGAAATTTTGAAAACAAATTCTGACTCTTAAACCTAATACTAAAGATAAAAACTAATGAGAGTGAGACTATAACACTTACAAGGAAAATGGGAAAATACAAGTTGCTGTTAATTACCCGATAGAGCTATCATGTCTGTCTGATTCAAACCCTTCCTTGTAAATAGAGCATTCAGTTGGTTGAGATTGAATGTAGGTTCTGGCAGGTTCCCCGGGACATTTGAGGCTAGTGATACCATTCCATCTCGCCGCCCTAATTCCACATTAAACTCTGGGCCTCCAGCCTGCCAAATAAGAGAAGAACAAAATAATATTATTGAATGAATAGCGGTAATATGATCATCTAAATCCAAATCCTATAATTACAATTTCAGATTTGCAATAATTGAAGATTTGCAATAATTGAAAATTTGCATGAAATAAATCCTTAGGCCAAGCAGATTTGCAATAATTAAAAATTTGCACGAAATAGATCCTTAAGCCAATGCCTCGAAGAACTTGGGCTTCATATTCCTTCAAAATTTAGATACAAAGAAATATATTTGAACAACTTGCCGTCTCTTGGTCCGTTCTACTGATCTTTAGATCTAAAGTGACATTTTCATTTTTTAACTTTATATCTGAATCTAAAGGACCAAATATCTCTAAATCTAAAATCAAATTTTCAATTTTTAAGTTTAAATGCTAATTACATTTTCGATTCAGCCATTCTTTCAATCCCTTTTCAATTTTTAATTTTATGTTCAAGTCAGTGCTAATTAGATATTTGATTTAGCCTTTTCATCAAAATCCAGTTCATCTGTAGGGATAAACAACTTATGATTTTGACCATAGTCATCCTACTTACTATGGACTAAAAACCCATTAATTCCCTATGGTTGCTTTAAAAAGAAGGTTGGCAACTTAGCCCTGATAATGCAAATCACTCACCAATTCTACAACATCTCTGGCAGCCATGGTTAGGATATCGGCGCAAGACACCTTGTTGGGGCACACGTTTTCTACAGCTTGCTTGGCCTTAATTACAGTATCAAATCCATCACCAGCTAGTGACAAGTTGTCTGTATAATCTTTCTCAGCTGTGTTGCCTGGAGTAGACTGAATAGTCACAGAGGCATCACATCCCTGAGCAAACCCAAATGCAAAATCAGACCATTTGACCTCAATGCAAACATTCATAATCTTGTAATTGACATTGTTCAACACTATATATCAACTCATTTATTGATACTCATACTGGGCTCAACAATGGGTAAAAGACCAAGGAACAAAGAATTTCAATTTCGATTAAGAAAAAAAACACATTCATTTTTTTGAACATTTCTATATATATGTCCCTTACCACAACGAAGCAGTCATGGAAGAAGAGCCTCAGTGTTGCAGGGATTGTGACAAACGTCTGTGCAAACTTTTGAGAAACAACATTTCTTACAATGGATTCAACGTTGGGACAGGTTGCTGCATAAAAATTCTGACTAAGCTGAGCTGATCCTTTGCTTACACACAGTCCAAACAGTACCCAAATGACAAATCCAGCCAACTCCAATGGCTTCCTAGCATATTTCTTTGAAACCATGATTCACAGTACTCAATAATATTCCAGAAACTTTTAACTGAAAAATCAAAAACAAGAGCCTCTGGCCTAGTGTATTGCAATGAGGACTGCACAGCTCTATAACAATGAATGATTTGGTTGGAGTCTGTGGCAGGAACGAAACTCAATCAAACAAAATAGAATACAAATTTGTATGAGATAATAGCCCAGCGTGATGTTTCCTCTGCCCTTTGATATCCCTTGAACTATTCTCAATCTACGTTTGCATTCATGCGTATGAGATCATTCCCATTGAACTATTCTCAATCCACGTTAAATACCATTCAAATTTGCCTGACATAACAGCCCAGCGTGATGTTTCCTCTGGGCTTTGATATCCCTTGAACTATTCTCAATTTACGTTTGCATTCATGCGTATGAGATCATTAAATTCCGATATCCATTGAACTATTCTCAATCCGCGTTAAATATAAGTCAAAATTGCATGACATAACAGCCCAGCGTGATGTTTCCTCTTTTCTTTGATATAACCTTGAACTGTTCTCAATCCACGTATGCATTCATGCGTATGAGATCATTAAATTTCGATGTCCCTTTCATATTCTCAAGGGATAATTCTCAAGCAATCTTTTCTCTCTGAGTTACTTTTCTGTTAGGTTTTTGGGCTGTGTGATTTTAAATTTCTGGTCAATTCTGAATTTTGATGGATTTTCTGAGCATTTGAGTTGATTTAAAATGAGGCAAAACCCTTGAAGTAAAGTTTTGAAATACATAAAACTTTAATCTATAGAAAACTCAGATTACCCCTAAAAAAATCTTTATTTTTTGTTGTATTCAAAATATACAAAAATAATCATTCAAATTTATAAGGGGTTTCATAAACGGATTGTTTCCTCCAGCCATCTATTCTAAATAAGCCATCTCTTTATGCCGGAAACGAGGGGGTATCTGGTTTTTTCTCCTTCCCAAGAAGTCAAGCGAACAGGAGAGCTACTACTCGTACAGGTTCTGGTGATCCCAGCCTGAGGAGAACTACTAATAGTACAGGGGTTTGAATCCACCAGGCCTCCTTAGCTATAGAGCAGAAACTGGCCATCTATTATATACGTGCCCACATCCGCCCTACTTAAGAAACCAACTAGCCAACTGGCTACGCCAGACCAACGTCAAAAGCAGCCTATGCCCGCTTATCTTTCTTCTTGCTGGTAGGCATGTTTGTCTGGTTAATGCCTTTCAGATTCAATCGAGTCCCAGGTGGAATCTCAATTGCCTGTTTGAACCTAATAGTCCTTGGAGGTTCAAAATTAACAATTTCTTACTGACAAATGCCCCAAAAAAAAATCACTGAAAAACCTTCATTTTGTAAAGCATTTAGATTAACAGCTTTTCAAACACCAAGAAAAAGTCTGGTTCGTGGAATCAAGTCTGGCACGTCGAATCATTCAAAGCCTCGAATTGTCAACTTGTGGGGTCTCCATAGATTGGACTATTCTGGGAAAATGTGAGAGTTCGTGTGTTAGGGTTGAAAAAGTCTAATCTTATATGATTTGAAAATTTTCAACAATCATAATTAATTTTTTTAATTTTTTTATTATTGAAATTATATTTTTAAATTATAAATAAATTTAGAATTTAATTATTAAAATTATATTTTTAAATTATAAATAAATTTAAACAATTAACATCTACATTCAAATAATTCTTAAGAAATGATCTTAAAAAAACAATCTAAATCTTAACATACTTAAACTACATGTTTGTACACACTCGCAGCAGCAAGGAAGATTCCAGATAAAACTGCGTGCGTAACCAAAAGTATGGACAGGAACGCCCAAAACGAAACATTCTGAGAAGACTGTCACTTCACAGTCAAAAAGTTTTGTCACGAACAGATAAATGTGGTCTCCTCGAATTTAATTTATGATAACGAACCCGGAATTCCATAATACACGTTATCTTTATGGAATTCTGACTGACCCTTGATAGGTTGAGATTCGAGAAGTCATACTTAACTCTTTTTTTTTCCCGAATCTGAACTTAATTTCCATAATTTCCATGTATCCATAACTTAGATATTTTTAAGTAAATTTAAAATATGCAAAATTTTCATTAATAACTTAGATAAAAAAATCAGATATTATATATTAATATTATTTTCATTTTATTTTTCAAAAACATTATTAAAAACAAATATAGTATAAGCTTTGTCTTGAATTGATAAAGTTTTTGTATAGGAAAATTGTAAGGTCCAAATCTTTATGTCTTCATGTTAAAGTAAGTGTTTCTATTATATTTAATAGATTCTATTGAGGGGTCCATGTCAATTAATGAAAATCTTTATACTTTATTTTGTGTAAAGTTATGTTGGACTTTTATTTTTATTTTTTAGATAATATATCACTTGTAGAATTAGGTTGACAGGAAAGATAAGATGTGACAAGCAAATAATCTTGATCAACTAGCAAATAATTCTACTCAATTATTAAACTTTTATTAGTTAAACATTATTTTGAGTGACTTTGTTGAATTATGATCAATGAATATGAAGTTTATTAACTCTCACCTTGAACTTAGTTGTAGACATATATGTGTGTATGGGGAAAGATTTGAGAATTGTCTATTCTCTTTCTTAGCTTTTCTGGATTAACTTTTATGTTTGAAGATGTATGTATGTATATAATTTTCACATAACTTTTTTGGTAAAATTTCAATTTTATAGTGTTCAAATAATATTTATGAATACATAAATCACTTTCAAAATCCTCAGAGTACTCAAAACATGTATACTAAACTATTGAAATCTATCCCCCCCAAAAAAAAAAAATTGTCCACAAAAAAAACTTAGAAAGTTAAACTACTTCAATAGAGGTAATTAAACAATTATGACAAAATTGGAATTTTACATTACATCCATTCATCCATTCAGAACCTCAAAAATCTCAAAGCACCCAGAACATATATACTAAACTGCCATTTCAAAGGTGAGATCCAAACTAAATATAACTTATTTAATTATTTATTACGCCGAAAGGCGTATACCTATTGGAGATGGGCACAATTAATGATCTTTTAATCTTAAATTCTAATCTGATGGTTATGCATTGAAGATGCTGGCATATTCTTAGTCGTCCTCCAAAATCAATGACTCAGATTTATTGTTGATAACTTCTTTGCATTTATAAATGCATCTGTTAACCTATTTACTTTTTAACATTTACCTAATCATATTAAAAAATTACTGTAACATCATATTATTGTAACATCATATTATTGCCACGTTTAAATGATTAACTTTTGGAATTCTTTATCTGTCTCGGAGTTTCATTATCTGCTTCAGTGATCAGCGGACGTTTCATTTCTCATTCTCTACCTCATTCTGACTTTCAACGTTCACCAACCACTAACTCACGGCTGTGCTAATTATTCTATAATCATGTCAAAGAGGTGAGATCGAAACTATAATCATGTCAAATATAACGATTGTTTATTATGCTATAACCATGTCAAAGAGGTATCCAATCAACCTCCAATCTCAATGAAAATCAATGAGAAGAACAAGATCCCTTGTCTCGTTCAACCATTGAAACCAATCAATTCGTTTATTGAGAACGAAAACCAACTAAAGAAAAAGACCAAGTTCCCTTCTCTGGTTCAACAAATGGCATTAAAAAAGAAAGGATAAAAACAAGAAGAATTAATTCAGGATGAATGCAATGCAGGGCCTTATAGGATCAATTAAAGCGGCTGCAATCTAGTCTGATCTCGCCCTGTGTTCCTGTCTTAACACCTACACGTCCCAATTTAATCATGGCGTTCACGAAAGCCTTATTAAACGCAGCTGGACTCTGTGCATATGTGTTCACTGTGCTCCGTGAGCGTGTGTCTGTGAATAGAACTTCATCAGAGGTGAACAGTCCCTTCCCGGACTGCAAATCCTGGTAATAGACATTATCGAATGTATTGGGAGTTACGGGATCCATGTTGATGGCAATGGTCGGATCCACGTTCCTAGGGCACATTTGTTGGAGTTGAGTGGCGTACGCAGGATTCAGACTTGGGTCCACGGATCTACCACGACTGAAATTGTAGATTCTATTTGCGAATTTGCTGCAGTGAGAAAATCCCAGAGTGTGAGCTCCTGTAAAAAGACCAAAAACGAAAGTTAGTGACAGGATAAATATGAGTGGATTTTAATAACATTTCATTATAATAACATTTCACAAGAGGGTGGAAGTTTACACCATAACATAACTAAAAGGTGTTGATTAGCTGTTTTACGAAATAGTATAATTAAAAGGTGTTGATTAAAGTATTGATTAGTTGTTTTACGAAATGGTTTTTTCTTTAGAATCCGGAGTATGACTATCAAAGTTACTAAGTAAATGAAAAAATAAAAATTACAGTTAATTACCAGATAATGCTATCATGTCTGTCTGATTCAAACCCTTTCTTGTAAATAAAGCGTTCAGTTGGTTGAGATTGAATGTAGGCTCTGGGAGGTTCCCTGGGACGTTTGAGGCTAGTGATACCATTCCATCTCGTCGCCCTAACTCCACATTAAATTGTGGGCCTCCAGCCTGCAAAATAAGAGAAGAACAAACTAATATTATTGAATGAATAAATGTAATATGATCATCTAAATCCAAATCCTATAATTACAATTTCAGATTTGTAATAACGGAAAATTTGCATGAAATAAATCCTTAGGTCAATGCCTTGAAGAACTTGAGCACCCTCTTTTTTCAGTGGTTTGGAAGGTCACAGAGGTTGTTAATGAAATTTCACCAATTTCCATCATTACAGTTTTTTTTAAATAAAAACACCAAAAATCATATTCCTTCACAATTTAGATACAAGGAAATATATTTGATGACAAAAATCATATTCCTTCACAATTTAGATACAAGGAAATATATTTGATGACAAAAATCACATTCCTTCAAAATTTAGATACAAAGAAATATATTTGATAAAGTTGCCCGCTCCGATTTTCAATTTTTTTCTTTATATATTAATTAAATTTGTGGTTCAACCATTCTATCAATCCCTTCATACTATGGATAAACTACTTATGATTTTGAGCATCCTCATCCGACTTACTATGGACTAAAAACCCATTAATTTGGTTTTTTATCCATATGTTTTCCTTCAAAAGAAGGTTGGCAACTTATCCCTGTGATAATGCAAATCACTTACCAATGCTACAACATCTCTGGCAGCCATGGTTAGGATATCGGCGCAAGACACCTTGTTGGGGCACACATTTTCTACAGCTTGCTTGGCCTTCATTACAGTATCAAATCCATCACCAGCTAGTGACAAGTTGTCTGTATAATCTTTCTCAGCTGTGTTTCCTGGAGTAGACTGAATAGTCACAGAGGCATCACATCCCTGAGCAAACCCAAATGCAAAATCAGACCATTTGATCTCAATGCAAACATTCATAATCTCGTAATTGACATTGTCCAACACTATATATCAGCCCATGTTTAATACTAATAATAGGCTCAACAATGGGTAAAAAATGAAAGAATAAAGAATTTCGATTTCCATTCAAGAAATAAAAACACATTCATTATTTTGAACATATCTATATGTATGTCCCTTGCCTGAACGAAGCAATCATGGAAGAAGAGCCTCAGTGTTCCGGGGACTGTGACAAACGTCTGCGCAAACTTTTGAGAAACAACATTTCTTACAATAGATTCAACATTGGGACAGGTTGCTGCATAAAAATTCTGACGAAGCTGACCTGATCCTTTGCTTACACACAGTCCAAACAATACCCAAATGACAAATCCAGCCAACTGCAATGGCTTCYTGGCATATTTCTTTGAAACCATGATTCACAGTACTTGATAATATTCCAGAAACTCTATCTGAAAACTCAAAAGATAAGAGCCTCTGGCCGAGTGTATTGCAATGAAGACTCSACAACTCAATATCAATGACAATCAATGAATGATTTGGTTAAGTCTGTGGCAGGAACAGAACTCAATCAAACAAAATATAAGTCAAATTTGCATGAGATAACAGCCCAGCGTAATGTTTCCTCTTGCCTTTGATATCCCTTGATTTGTATTCATGGGTATGAGATCATTAAATTCCGTACATGCACGTTACAATCTGGTATTAAAAAAGCAAATTAAAAAACCAAACAATGTGTGTATATATTTTCAACACCGAGAAAAAGTCTGGCTCGTGGAATCATTAAAAGCCTGGAATTGCCACCTTGTGGGGTCTCCACTCGTGGAATAATTAAAAGCCTGGAATTGCCACCTTGTGGGGTCTCCATAGATTGGACTATTTCTGGGAAAATGTAACAGTTCGTGTATCTCAGGATTGAAGAAGTCCATTTGGATTTTTTTTTTACAGCTTAGTCTAAACGTTATGGTTATTTTTGTGCATTTTTTTTGGTTAAGTTTTGGGTTTTTTTTCCTGTAATCTGGTAACTGTTATTTAAATTATATTTTTGAATATATAATTGAATTTAGTTTGCTGCAAAATTTTTGGGGCACTTGGATTATACAATCTTAGCCGCCACTCAAATCTGCAGATCCAACCATTCATTATTGATTTGGGGAAAAATCAAACTGAAAAAGTTGTCCGAAAACAGCCAAAAGGTAGAACTTTTTTTTTTTTCCATTTGATTTTGCCTAAAATCCTGTGACCTAAGTGTGTCTATCGTTTTTCAGCATACTGAATCCATTTATACATTCAGAAATGCAATTTAAACAACAAAAAATAATGAATTTGTCCAAATTTACATAGCAGAATTCCAACCAAAAAACCCCAAAAATAAAACTTTTAACCAACACCATTTTTCAAACAATCATTATATGTTCTTTTTACTATAATCATTATTATAATTTCAGTATAAAAATTACATTTTTAAAATATTCTCATTACATTTTGAATTTGAATAGTTAAATTCAATCATTAATATCTATTATCAAAATCATTTTTATCTATAAAAAAAAAATAATATATATATATATCCTATTTTAAATAAAATGATAAAAAAATATCAAATCTTAAAATAAAAAAATTATCCTATTTTAAATCAAAATGATAAAAAATATCAAATCTTAACATACTACACGTTTGTACACACTGGCAGCAGCAAGGAAGATTCCAGATAAAGTTGCGTGCATAACCAGAAGTATGGACAGCAACTCCCAAACGAAACACTCTGAGAAGTGTCACTTCAAAGTCTAAATGTTTTGTCTCCTCGAATTTATCGCAACGAATCCAAAATTCGATACTTCACGTTATCTTTATGGAATTCTCTCACTGACTATCGATAGGTTGAGAAGTCATTATTAATTTTATTTTATTTTATTTATTTATTTTTATTTTTTTTTCACATATAGAAGTCAGAGTTTCCATGTATCCATAACTTAATTTCGTAGTTACACGGAACCACTTCTGTTTCATGTATTTTAAATATTTCTGAAATTTGTTCAGGAACTTCCGATAATTTGGGAATGGAGATTAAAAGTTTTCAAAGTTTTGGGAAGCTCCAACATTAATGAAATGGGAGTTTTGGACCATCCCTGGAATTTGAAGTTTTTATAAAAAGTATTTTTTTATTTGAACTTATATTTTATATGTAGATAAAAAATCTACACGTCATTATTGATAGAGATTATAATACTAAAAAAGTTAAATTGATAATGTTAATTGAGGGAGTAAATAGACATCCAAACTCCAAAGCTTAAGCCCGGGTCATCTTAGCTTCATCCTTCAACTTTGATCTATGAGTGCAATTTCCAAATCTTCTAATGGTCATGGCTAGAGCTTGGAGATTGGATCTGCTCAGCATAGAATTTATGACAGTGAAATTTACACATAATATACAAAATATTTTGACTTTTATGATTCCGGTTTAAAAGTTGGAGCTTGGAGATTGGATCTGCTCGGCATAAAATTTATAACAATGAAATTTACACATAATATACAAAATATTTTGACATTTATGATTTTGGGTAAAACCTAAGATGATAGGCATGAAAATAAATTGACCGTCATCAAATTTTCTCTTGACAAGCTGGGTAAATTTGAAATTCCAAGCCTGTTTGAACTAGTTTACCAAATAAAAAGTTTTAAATTAAAATTTTATTTTTGATATTAATAAATATCATCTATATTATTAAATTAAAATGTAAATATTTTATTTCATTATTACAAACTCATAATTTATTGAAATCTAAAATATTGTTTATATTTAGGAGCAATGTTGTTGTGGATTGACCTTCAATTTTATTGAAATTTAAAATATTTTGGAGCAAGGTTGTGGTGATTGACCTTCAATTTTATTGAAATCTAAAATAATTTTTATATTTTTTTAATATATAATATTGTCACTCCCAAATTYCAACTTCATTTTTCCCACATTCTAAACACTCATATCCAAGTTCCCAACATTCCCACTTTCTAAAAACTGATACATCATAGCTTATTTCATTTTTAATAATTTAAATAAATTTAAAATAAAAATTTTAAAATTATGTAAATTTTTAATAATATCATTTTTCTTTATATTAAATTCAAATTACAATACCAATACCGTTTTATTTATATTTATTTTTTAATAAATAAATATTAAAATTAAAAAATAAAAATAAAAAATAATTAAATAATATTATGTAAAATGTACTTATATTTTAAAAAACATTAAAATTTAAATACATTTCAAGATTTTTGCACATCCTCCAAACTCTATCAAATCATTTTTAACCCAATCATTTCCATATAAATATATGATTAAAGGTTCTCGTTAGGGATTTCTTCTAGTGTTGGGATTTTTGGATGGTTTGTAGTTAGAGGTCTAGCTATAGAGGTCGAGTTAGTTGGCTTTGGAGATAACGACACATGGGATTACCCCGTCATTTTTGGTAAAGATGAAGAGTTCCATGAGATTTTGCGCTTTACAAGACACTTTAGTTTCTTTGTCAAGAAGAGACGTTGGTCCATTCGTTGGATGCTGAGCGGACACCTGGTTAAAAGTTTGTGGAGGGGAGATCGATGGTGATACAAATGGAGAATGGGAGCCCTAATTTTGTAGTTAAGCCACACAAGAAGGCATTGTTTGATTTCTTGGGATCGATGCTAAGTCTTGGCGAAAACAAAAGTGTGTCAAGGCAATGGTGCATAGAGTGAGAATGGTGTTAGGGCTTGATGTAGGCTTAGAGAAGGTTGAGTCTCTGTCCAACCGGGCTCTAGTTGAGAAGTTTATGGGAAATTCTATTGCGAGAATTCATTTGGTTGGATGGAGGAAGGTCCTAGGATAGTTGTCGAGGTTTCATATCTTGGTAAAGGGATGACTCTACTTTGAGTTCAGGTTTATTAAAGATTTGGAGTTGATATTAGTTCAAGTTGGGCTCTAGTCCCCTTCCACTCTCCTCTTAAAGAAGTGGCATTCAAGGTTTGATCCCTAATCCAAACCCTTTGTTATCCAACATATTTGGGTTTTGCTTCCAAGGATTCATTTGGAGCTTTGGTTTTGGCTAGTGCCAGAATCGATTGTTAATGTTCTAGGTAAATGTATTTACTATAATGAACAAAGGCTACGCCAATAGGACAAAAGAGTGGCGAGACTACTTGTGGAGTTGGACCTAAGTAAAGGGCTCTTGGCTGAGTTGGACATAATTTGGAAATTAGTCTCTATCTCTTAGGTCCTGGACTAGTGGAAGTTACCTTTTAGGTGCAATGAGTGTTAGGAGGTAGGGAACTTGAGGTGCAATTATCCAATGGAATTAATTTTTTCGAAGGTGCGACAAAGATGGATCAAGAAACTTGAACGTCCTCCCCCGAAAGATGGATCAAGAAGCCGACTTAGATTACATGAGTGGAGGGGATCACCTACCTTTGAAGATGCATGTTAACCCCCTCCCTTCGTTGACTCAATTGATTCAATTGTACACTTGACTCAATCAAGTGATGTGCAATTGATTCACTCAACAACATATATATTTTTCTTTTTTTCCTTTTCAACTTCGACTAAACTCAACTAGATGTAGAATACATACTCTACTAGACTAATTAGGAAAATAATTTATCAAACCATCCTACATCNATCAAGTGATGTGCAATTGATTCACTCAACAACATATATATTTTTCTTTTTTTCCTTTTCAACTTCGACTAAACTCAACTAGATGTAGAATACATACTCTACTAGACTAATTAGGAAAATAATTTATCAAACCATCCTACATCATCTCAATTCCTTGTTAGCAACCCCGACAAAAGAAGTTGTATCCACCCTATCCTCTATATATATGATTCTATGGATAGACCAATTCTACCTTTACACTAATAGAAGCAAAGGAAAGAGAAAGGGATTAATAGAAAGAAAGAATAGAAGAAGAAGCTCAAAAGAAAGTAAAGCAAGAAGAAAAATAGAGAAAGAGGCTTAAAGGAGAATCAAAGGCTATTGCTAGAGTAGCAATATAAGCTAAACTAGAAATGGTAAAACTAGTAGTTGCAACACTATTGAAATAAATTGAAGAAGAGGTGGAAAAGAAGATGATTGAGGAGGAAGCAACAAAGAATAAAACTAAAGAAATAGGGGAAGGATCACAAGGCCAACAAATGCAAACTCCACAAAGCACAACAACAATGTCCTTAGTTTTATAGATCACAAAAGGTGAATTTCTTTTTACCATGGGTCCAAGCTTATAGCACTTTATGTAGAGAGAGCACCTTGGGTGTTAAGAACCAAATATCAAGATAGCATAGAAAAACCTTAGAATAAGTACTCAACGCCTTGAAAAAGAGATAATTTCAGATAATAAGCCTCTTCGAGGGGGCAACCTCCTTTTACCCCATATAAATGTTCAAGTACAAGATGATTCCAAATGAAAATGTCTCTTTGGTATATATAGGAGACTAGGAGGTATAATTACAACTAATGGAATAAAGCCGACATAAATAAAATAACATTACTAATGTAATGTGCCTCAATTAAGGGGTAATGAGCCAATATTAGGGCTTAACATGCCCCTCCCCTTGAGACAAGTGTTGTCCGCAACGCT
>SNQJ01S0021044.1:42034-59729 GCA_010110895.2 Picea sitchensis | reverse complement strand
ATCATGAATTTCATGGGATGCATTTTCACTTTCAGGTGTCTTCTCTGTTATGAAATTTTTCAATACTTCCATGATCTCCTCTTTTAAACCATCCATCTTAGTATGTATTGCCTCCAACTTAGCTTCCATCTCTTGTAGTTCATCTTTTGTTACTACCTTCTTTTGTAAATCAATTATGTCCCTACGCATTTCTTGACCTTCATCAAGAGTCCAAGTAGGATTGTCTGGAGGCTTATTTAGTGTAGAAGTTCCCTTTTTGGGTGGCATGTTGGCCAAGTATCACTTTTGAACCTTGATTTTGAGGTGGCTCTGCTAGACAATCTTTCTTCTGTTGTATCTCCTAAGTTTCGGCCCTTCTGGGTATGCAACTTTCTTTTATATAGTTCTCTGATATTTCTTCTCTACAATTCCATGGGTCTGATCAAAATTGGATGTGCCAAGTGGAATTTACGGTAACTTCCCCACAACTTGTTGATTTTTGGCCTTTCCAGGAGATCTCACTTGTATAGCATTCCCCGCATAAAATAATTGATATAAAATTTTGAAACTCGTACTAGAAATACTATAGACTGTCCATTATCCAATGAAACTAGTCTCACTCAATTTGGATACTCTAGGAATAAGTTATGATTGTTTTACCTGGAACACCTTCTTGAGACTAGTCAATAGGACTAGTCAGATACCCTATCTTCCACAGGGTGTATCTACAAATGTAAGATGACCCGGAAGCTGAAATTTTTACCATAGATACCTTACTAATTTTTGTGAATATACTCTGGAGTTCAAGGTCTGAAACATTACAAAAAATTGTTTATAGCAAACATTCCACAATGACTCAGTTCAGGATGATTCTAGAACCCTATCTTGCATAGGTTGTATCTCCGAAAGTATAAGGCCTCAGGATCTGAAATTTTAATCCAATGTACCTTGATCCGTCTACTAAATATCGTTCGAGTCGTTTCTTTTGAAACGTTGTAGAAAAAAAGTTATAGTGAAAATTCCAAGGTGTCTCAGATGTAGCAACAAAACCCCAAGACCTTGAGCTCTGATACCATATGTTAAGAACCAAATATCAAGATAGCATAGAAAAACCTCAGAATAAGTACTCAACGCCTTGAAAAATAGATAATTTCATATAATAAGCCTCTTCGAGGGGGCAACCTCCTTTTACCCCACATAAATGTTCAAGTAGAAGATGATTCCAAATGAAAATGTCTCCTTGGTATATATAGGTGACTAGGAGGTATAATTACAACTAATGGAATAAAGCCAACATAAATAAAATAACATTACTAATGTAATATGCCCCAATTAAGGGGTAATGAGCCAATATTAGGGCTTAACATTGGGGATGAAGTAGCTTGATTGGAGTTATTTTCTTTTAATAGGAAAAGGAGACATATTGTTCACTAGACCCATAAGAAACTAAGTCGATTGTCAATTGGGAACTAATTGAAACTACAAAAAATACTATGATGGATGTGGATGAAGTAGACCCAGTGGAAACAAATTCAACATGGGTATCCACTTCCCAAGACATTAAATCCAATATTGTTAAGTTTTCCAAAGAAGTTGAAAAAAATAGAAAGGAAATTGAGCTTCTAAAAGGAAATTGAGCAATGGAACCATTTGTTGGCACGTGGTTGTAAGACCATAGGTTCAAGTTATATAACCAAAAAAACCCTTTAGATACGGGCCCTTTCGACATCATCTACATGTAAGTGAAGTCTCACCCAAGGCATCTATTGGGGTTACAAAAACCAATTTTATGCTGGAATGAGGGGATGGGAGGTGATCAGCTTATTCATTCTCACTTATCTACTATGTGTGCATTATCATGTGTCTGTTATTCCTTGGTTACTTAGTAATTGATTTTATGCAGTATCATCGTGATGTAGATTACAACATAAACTATTCACCATAACATCCATAACTATTGTGCAATGATCATGTAGTAAACAGATCTAGTCTAACATGCATAAACCTACTATTCATAAACAATCACATGAATCACATACATAGAAACATAGAGTTAACATGGTTCACCCAAACTTTGTGCTATGTCCACAATAGTTGGATTCTTTATTATACTTTTTGTAATCCTTCTAGGCTTGCAAATTGGGCTACAATAGATTCATCATGTTATCAGTCCCCACCCTACCTAGCCACTTTGCAATGCAGGCCTCTCTCTACAACTCTCCTTTCCCACTCAGACATAGACTCCCTCTCTCATACTAAGTCTATTCTCTCAGCATCTACAACAACTTTAGCTCTACTCCAGCAAAACTTCAACAGCCTATTCTATCTGACCCATTATACATGGAAGCTAGGGCTCAAAACCCTACTTGCTTATCCCCAAAACCCTATTACAACTCATTCTAACTCTTTACAACTCATGTTGATTTGTTGTTCGGGCATTATTTTCCTTCTTTTCCATCTACATGCTGCTTTTGCATTCCTAACTGTTGTTCTTCCTACTTTTGTGTGTCTCTCTGTTTTTGCATGCTAAATTGTTGTCCTTCCTTTTCGCCTATTTTATCTTCTCGCTTTATTCTCTTGCTTTATTCTCTGCCAAGTATGCTTTTACTRCACATGTCAATCATGAACGCACCTTTATTGCACATTCCACTCATGCTTTCTCTTCTTTTTTCTGCTACTGCGCATCTCCTCCATACTTAGAATTTTCCTCAAAAATTGTATCCAAAATACCTGTCCAACATGAACCAAGGTGAGTAATACACTGTTGATAAAGTAGTACAACTAAATTTATAGAGTGTGGAACCAAGGTGAGTACTACAATGTTGATAAAGTAGTACAACTAAATTTATAGAGTGTGGAACCAAGGTGAGTACTACGATGTTGATAAAGTAGTACAACTAAATTTATAGAGTGTGCCTTGAAAATTTATGATTGTTGATATTATGGTAGTTGCGGGAGGTATTAAACCTTCACGTGTAACCCTGACAAGAATAGAATATTTTGGGAAGCAAGAAGAAACCCTAAATCATTGGGCATAACCCTAGAAGACAAGTCGGCTAAAGAAAATAATTAATATTGACTTTTTAGCCTCCAAAAAGAGAAGTAGCAACAGATAAGGAAGAGCAGTATAAATACAGGATGCCAGAGCTCATTTGGACACACACAGCTCGCAACTGTAGAAATATAGTGTGCACTGCAGAAACTTAGTAAGTGCACAAGTCTGGAGAGTAGTTGCAGTTGAGACTACTGCAACTTGTATTTTCAGTTTCAGGCTTGGAATTTCTCTTGGTTATGGTTTGGAATTTTTTCCTTGTGCTCTAGCTCTGGAGAGAGGTACACTACATTGATTGGTTATTGGTTCTAGAGTTGCTTCCAGAATTATTCTGCTACTGCGCATCTCCTCCATACTTAGAATTTTCCTCAAAAATTGTATCCAAAATACCTATCCAACATGAACCAAGGTGAGTAATACACTGTTGATAAAGTAGTACAACTAAATTTATAGAGTGTGGAACCAAGGTGAGTACTACAATGTTGATAAAGTAGTACAACTAAATTTATAGAGTGTGGAACCAAGGTGAGTACTACGATGTTGATAAAGTAGTACAACTAAATTTATAGAGTGTGCCTTGAAAATTTATGATTGTTGATATTATGGTAGTTGCGGGAGGTATTAAACCTCCACGTGTAACCCTGACAAGAATAGAATATTTTGGGAAGCAAGAAGAAACCCTAAATCATTGGGCATAACCCTAGAAGACAAGTCGGCTAAAGAAAATAATTAATATTGACTTTTTAGCCTCCAAAAAGAGAAGTAGCAGACAGATAAGGAAGAGCAGTATAAATACAGGATGCCAGAGCTCATTTGGACACACACAGCTCGCAACTGCAGAAATATAGTGTGCACTGCAGAAACTTAGTAAGTGCACAAGTCTGGAGAGTAGTTGCAGTTGAGACTACTGCAACTTGTATTTTCAGTTTCAGGCTTGGAATTTCTCTTGGTTATGGTTTGGACTTTTTTCCTTGTGCTCTAGCTCTGGAGAGAGGTACACTACATTGATTGGTTATTGGTTCTAGAGTTGCTTCCAGAATTATTCTCTCTGTCAAGGTTAAGGTGCTTGGGGGTGGCTTCAACCTATGGTTGGGTGACAATATTGCTATATTGTCTATGGTTAAACGAGCACACCTACTTTTCTAACAATGATGAGATAAATTTAACATACAAGACTCTTTAAAAAAAAAACTCTTTACAAAAAGGTGCAAGAATTCCAAAACCAATGCTAGGAAGTGATTTTCGTCTCTACAAGGTACAAAAATGGAAAGAAAGATAAGAGAGAGAAAAAAGACATTTTCATTTTGTGAAGAACTAGCAACAAGATTCCTAGAATGAATGAAAAAATGTCACATAATGAACGACAAAAACATCCTTGGCGATGACATAGGGCTAAAATATTGGAAGGAATCTTGTGGGAAAGTAAACAATGATTTTGAAGAGAAATTAAAAGATTATGAACAACTATGGTTGAACCTGCAACTGGGCGGGAACCCTTAAGGTTCATCAATGGAGGTCCAACATCTACTAGGGAACTGAATATGACATAGATGACAGTTTTTCAGTCTGGATTTGGAGTATTAGCCTTTGTCCTCCTTATTTTCTGAACCTATTTTTTTTTCCCTCTCGGCTCTGCCTTGATGCCTTTGTCAGTCTTTTGTCTTAACATGTGCACCTATTGACGAGGCGTTTTTATCTTTGAAGGCATGTAGTCTTTGATCCTCTCCTTTTTTGGTCGGAGTTGTATTCTTAGACTTTCTCTGCTTTTTCTCTGAGCCTTGTATTCCACTACCGGCCTTGCCTTAATGCCTCTATCAGTTCTAAGTCATAACTTGTTGATCTAATTGAATCCTTTGTTTTACCCTTTTCGGTAACTGAATCGAGTCTGTGGTTGTTCCTAGAGTCACTCTGAAGGTTCTCTTTGTTTTCCTCTGACTCAGTGACCAGTTTTTTAGTTAATATATAATAGGTCTATTGTTGCTCCTTGACTTTGTATCCACTTCCTGACCTTTTGCCTTGCTTTGACCAATATTACATTATTATTTAACTCGGTTACTGTAGATCGCTTCCTAGATGACTTGGTGGTTTTCTAGGCAGTTAGTTGAAGTGAAAGGAAAAAATTTCCCTAATAGATTGGCGAAGGGAGTTTCTGGTGGACATTCCTTTTTGGCCTTTTCTTCTCCCTCTCTGTAGGTGTTGTTAACAAAGTCCTGAGCCTTGACTTTTCCACCAGTTTTTTATTTTCCTTTTTACTGGTAGYTGATTGGGTGGACAAACTGGGGTTATGGAACTTGAGGTTAGTGTGCTAATGTGCCTAGCAGATAAGGAGGAGTGGGAGAGGGTAGGACTTTTCAAAACTATTGATGAGTTGAGTGGCCAGTTAGGTAGAGGAGGGAACATAAAAGACTCACTATGTTTTGAAGAAAAGTCACAATGTCCTCCTCTGGTAGATCATTTTAGAGAGACGATCTTGGGTCTTGTGGATACTGGCAAGACTTATCCTTCAAACAATATTTCTCCTCGTGAGAGTTCAGGGCCATTACAAAGGGTTTCAGCAGGGGTTTCAGGCTCAAAGGAAGGTCCATGCCCTTCATCAGTGCTCCCTAAGGATAAGCCCATTCCCTGGAACACACAATGAGAATATTTGAAGGTGAAGGATGCTTGCACCAAAAACATAGATAGGGTTTGGAAGTCGAAGAGCTAGAGAAGGTGACTAGTGATCGGAATGGATGTAGGACTGGAGGAAACCTACCAACTCTCTTTATGTGCTTTAGTCGGGGGCTTTTCTTATAAGACCAGATGTAATACATCCTTCTTGGAGTGGATGAATCGCCATTGGGTTCCTCTTTGTGGATATACACCAGAGTACCTAACGCTTCCCTTTGGGTGGTTTGGCTTAGTTTTTAAAGCTCCTAAAGATGCCAAGCTCATCCTGAAGAGTTTCTGGGACTATGAAGGGGGAAATTTAATGTTGAAAAGGTGGAGGACAGGATTTTACCCAGCCACGAACTATTTTAATCATAGGCACGTCTGGGTTTTACTCCCAGAACTTCCATTAAATTTTTGGAACATAACAACATTAAATGCGATTGGCAATCTTCTTGGGCGTTTTCTAAAAGTGGACGAAGTTGGGTTAAAGTCTACAGATAAACAAATGGCGATGGTGTTAGCGGAGATAGATATCACAACTAGGTTAATGGATTATATGGAAGTGGAATGGCATGGTTAGGTTATGGTCCAATGCCTGGACTACCAAGGAACCCCTTTCGTTGTTCGCTCTGTCGACGCACTGGTCATTTAAGAAGAGACTGCACCTTTGGAGATTTTGTTGGTGAAGATGAGGACTACCAGGAAAATCCTTTGTTGGATCCATATTTGAGTGAAGAGGAAGCTGGAGCGATGGGTGATTACTCTTTAGGTAGTGTAGTTTCCTCGATTGACGAAGATTCAGGGTCACTGACTGGTAAGTTAAGGTTTTTTTGCCCAAATATTTTTACAAAGTTGTCTGCATGGGAGCGTGACTACTTGGAGAAATATGTTTTGGAAAAGGAAGTAAAAGAGGGTTTTATTAGTAGTTCTTTGGATTTTTCTGTTCTAGGGAGGTCTACATTAGAGCCAATAAGTGCATCTGTGGACTCTCTGGCTCCTTCTACTATTACCCCCGATCCAGAAGTTATTCAATATATGCTTGGCTCGAATTTTTCCTTAGTCTCTCAAAAAACATCTGAGATTGGCCCAAGGCTGGTCTTTGTCACAGATGCTCAGATTTTGTCTCTTAGAGACTCGGATAGTCCTGTTCCTATTCCCATATTTCGGGGACAAGATCTTCATCTGACTTTTCCCCCAGTGCTCAGGGATTCTCATCTAGTGGTAAGGGAGACCCAAAGGGGAAGTCATTATCCTGGTCAAGGGGCCTGTTATAACCCTATAATTTATAGGATCAACTGGTGACTGAAATTTTTTATCCTTTTATTGTTTTGGTTGTCAAATGATTTTTCATTCTGCAAATAATTTGAGAAAAAAAAAAGAAAAAAGAAAAGAAAGAAAAAGAATAAAAGAGGGCATAAAAGAAATTGGATAAAGCCCCATGCAATAATAGTGACTTGGTTCATACAGTTTAAACATGGCCAAGTCCTTTAAATTGATGTTGATAAGAGTAGTGAATAAGCTTGGCTAAACTGTTTAATCTTAGCCAAGCGAATTAGGATAGTTAGTGAATAAATTTGACCAAACTGCCTAATCTTAGTCAAATAACCCTATGATAGAGTAATTTCTTAGTCCAACAGTTTAATATGGGATAAATGTCATAGGTAATTAGGTTAGAGCGTAGGGTAGTTTGCTTTATTTCAATAAAATAGGCATGATGATCGATATTGAGCCATATCTTTGATGTTTTAAAGGTTTGATGTCTAACCCCCATGGTGATAAAAACAAAGAAAGCTTGGGTGAATCCACATAATACACTTATCCTAAGTTTTGGAGCAAATATGACTTTGCCCTCATAGAGTAAAGACAATGCATAGATGAACGGTTGAGGTGCTAGCGCTCAGATTTACGGTTGATAAGATTTTCCGTACCCCCTCGACCGTTCTACCTTTAACGATTGGGGGGGGGGTCCGAAATCATGTATAAAGAAGGCGTGCATTTGAACGGCTGAGGTGTCGGTGCCTAGATCCACGGTTGAGATTCAATTCCGGACCCCCCCGACCATTCTTCTTTTAATGGTGGGGGGGTCCAGAATATTGGTTAAACGTCGTGCTCAGATCTATGGTCCAACGGCAGGCACACTGATGGACGACTAATGGTGTTTTTCGGACCCCCCCCTGATCGGTCTTCTTTTAAATATGGGGGGGGGTTTCCGGAATGGAATGATTTTCTGGCGGGCCCCCTTCTCTACGTGGTAGGAATCCATTGGTCCAGACTCCCACCGCTTACCATTTTCTGACATACCCCCGTCACCCCATGACATCATTTTCCACCTTTTCCCCCAAGGGTCATGTCTCATAACTCTGTCAGTCCATTCCTCTTATTCAACAGTTACAAGTCCCTTCACCATGGTTACCTCCCAATCAACACCCACCACATCACCCAGTCGTATTCATCATTCATTGTTACCTTCCATCTCATGCTCCAAAGGACCCGTTGGAAATTTATTACTGGCTAACTTATTCGTAAGCTTGCTGACCTGTCCCCCGCGCCCAACGGGTATCCGTTTTCTCAAAACTACCTTTTCCCTTCATTCTTTCATTGCTTACTGTGTCGTCTCACTAGAGGATATTTTTCCCGTCACACCAGAGCATATTTTTCCCCGTTTTCTCCCCGTTTCAGTCAACTGTCCAAAACCACAGTCATCCCCACTAACATTTGTTTGAATTGAAGGTATTTTCACAGTGATGGCGCCAAAATAAAAGAAAGCAGAAGTTGAGGAAAATCCTTTCCTCCCGCCTCCTGTCGACCTCGACATGATCCATTTGGCCGACAAGGATCATTTAATCGCAGACACCAGATGTGAATTTGACTTCACGGATTTGCAGTCATGGCTCAAAGAGGTTTTCTTAGATCAGAGCGATGAAATTAGGCTCTGAGAGTCCAACCTTCCTCTGTATCTTTTCCCCCAGGTTCACCATTTCCCTAAATTCGCCCTCAAATGCCAGGCTCATTACCTCCCCGACCAAAGAGCCATAGTATCTTCATCAGGAGAGACTTTATTCTTCATTACACCAAGAGCCATCGATCAGATGATGCATATACCCAGAGCTGAATCCGCCTCCCCTTTCAATCTTGAAGTCATCACAAAGCTTTACCAGAAGTTATTTTTCTCTCAAAGAGCCCAAATTTTCAAGCTTTTCCTCCCTCGGGCTACTCAGCACCCCAAGACAAATCCCCCATACCCTTCCTCCCTATTCTTAGTAAAGGGAAACCAAATAATTTCCTCACTTTGTGCTCTGCTGGGTTATTTTTCCGACCAATGGGTGGACGAACCCATATTGGGTTTCTTGTCAATTTTCTCCTCGAAAGAAAGACCTACCACTCAGTTCGATTACAACACTTTCCTGGCAAACAATATTCATGAACAGTTTTCAAATTTCGCCATAGAAGGCATGTTCTGGTATTCCTCAATACTGGCCTACATGTTCACTTTATTTCAAGTGGATAGATTCTTCTTTTCAATGCAGAAGATGGACAAGGACGAGAGGCCACAAGCGGTAACAACTTGGACTTCGCTACTCAGACAAAATTCTACAGAATTCAGCTTCAAACAGTTTATCGAGTAGTTCTACCATCCAGTGGTGAGCATGCTTATTGGCAGACCTGAACAGAGGATAAATGAGGAGATTTAGAGGATCTTACACCTCTCATACCTGACAAAAACTGGAGATTGGTATCTTTACCAAAATCACACCAAGATCAGAGTATATGGATGCGAGTTGGCTCCATACAAATTGCCCAAGTATCTACCCATGAGGATGTTTGCCCTGGAATATATAAGGCAAATGATTAACTCAGATGACATACATTTTGTGTCTCTGAAAAAGAAACAACAACTTAGAATTAAAGGGCAAATAGGATATTTCATCTGCAATATCCGAGGCGTCGGGGAGGAAGTAGACAGACTGTTGAAAGAAATGAAGTTTTTTGTTAGTTTCATTTGGCACTATGATCCGTGCGGGATAATTTCTGAGATGAGGATTAAAAACAAAAATGTCCCATATGTTCATACACCCAAGCCTGAGATAGAGCAGTTCACGAATCAAACAGAATGGGAGTCGAACACTCTGGTCGAGATAGAATAGCAGGAACCTTCGGTCATCATCTTATAGACGACCACACCATAGGTTCCCAAAGAGAAAATATCCAGGAAGGATACTTCACCTTCCATCATAGAAGTCTCGGCTGAAGATTTCCAATTACACACCAAAAGGCCAAAAGCCAATCACACACCTGACACGACTGGTGAAAAGGGAATCCAATCCACTGAAACCATGAAAGATGATCGGTCACTTCTTAGCACAAGAAATAAGCAGATCATGTCTACAGTTTTTCCTAAGAATCCCACAAGTACTCCACTAGTCGACCAACTGAGTAAAGTAGGACCAAAGTTGAGTATTTTTGAGAAGTATGACCTGATCAAAAAGAAAAATCAGACACTAACCAACAATACATATGCTCAATTTTGGAAACAAACTTCAACTACACAACACAGACTATTGTCTGCATTCGATATAGAAAAGGGTATAATGCACATGGATTTTCTGCAGGCACAGGTGCCGGACCCGAAAGCCATCACTGATTACAAAAGGGCAACATTCGAGTTTCATACTAGGTATGTGCATCCTGCTGATCAAATGGATCTGCACAGGAAAACTGGGGAAATGATTTTCTCCACGTTGGCAAATGCTTCTATTGCGGCCACTAAATTTCAGGTATCTCTGAGCAATGTCCAGACACAACTGAAATTAGAAAAGATATCATCCTTTGCAAAGGATAACAGAATTAAGACATTGGAAGAGTTGGTCCTCAAGATCGGGTATGATCCCTCAAATGTGAAAGCAGTTGAGGTTATGCTTAAAAAGAAAAATGTTGATATAGAATCTCCGAGGAAACAGTTGAAACTGCCACCAACGGAAGATGAACAGGCAAAGGAGATAGCTGAGACAGAAGGGGAAAAGGATGAGATGCTCAGATTGATTATGGAGCAGAATGCATAGTTGAAAGAGATGGAAGCATAACTAGAAAGGTTATTGAAAGAGAAGGAACAATCAAAGCCCATGGAGGTCATTCCATTGAGCGCAATTCCACTCACAGGAGTAAGCACAACATCTGCAGCATAAATTCCCTCAGCAACTCCACTGACAGCTCTGGAGAAGACAGTAGAACTGGCAAAATCCATGGAAGATATGAATTTGCAAGAGACAGAATTAGCAGACTTAAAAAGGAGGTTGAGAACCTTCAGGAACTCAAGTATTCTTACCAAGCCAGCTACTCCAAGGAGAAACAAGCATTAGACAAGCTCAAACAGGAATTGCAACAGCTTCAAAAGCAAACAGTGGTAGGCAAAACACTTGCTGAGGTCAAGGAAAATGTCTGGATGGATATCACCAAATCCATAAATGAAATATGGCCTATGGTGCAAATCATGTTCGAGCAAAATGAACTGGTGCAAAGAAGCAAGCAAGCTATTGAAAAGATAAGAGGAAAATTGGGAGAGATGCCCGTAGAAGCCACTGAGATCATTAAATTCTTGAATTCAAAAACCAGAGAAGAGTTAGAGGAGTTGAAAATTGAAGATAGGACAGAAACCATCGTCGAGGTCAAGAGGGTCTTGACCAAGAGAGGATTGATGATACAACTGGAGGAAAAGGTTCAGGCTATGGACATAGGAGTGCAAAGATTTTTTAGCAAAATTGAAGCTTTGCAGAAGAAAGGCCTCCCTGGCTTAAGGGTCATTAATGACAAGTTAATGACACTATCTGATTATAAAAAGAAATTAGCCACCGTGGCTAAAGATAGTTCGAAATTTTCGGGAATACAGGGTAGTATCACACACAAGGCATTCTTAGAAGATTTCCAGTTAGACATCAACATACAACACAAGATCCAATACATTTTCATCATCAAGCCAACTTTTTCCAAGTATACGGAGATGGATGAAGTATACCGAAGATTGCTCAAATTCAGCGTTCCCAGTAACCTTCGATGGGAAGAGTTATGCAATCTGATCGAGTAAGAGCTGAGGTGTCCAAGCCTAGTCATCTATCCAGTCAGATGAGGTTGTGCAGAGGCCTCACCAACGGTTTACCCCAGAAATTAGCATGAAGTTTCAACACATCATCAAACAGTTCTTGAATTTTTTTATTTTGTTGAGTTTGTTAGCTAAATTTAGAACTGCCACATCCTGATCTTTAATGACAAGATCGTATGTAATTTTTGATTATAAATACTTCAAACTTTGAAGTACTGAGGGTTGATCTTTACACCCTGTAAACCAAAAAGACTGTAATTTTTATCAAGAGATCTTCCAGTAATATAAAGGGATGTTTCACAAGATTCTCACATGTTGTTCATTGGTGATGTTATTCTCTTCTATGTTAAATGTTTTTCTCTCTCAATTGTCATATTGTTTTTTAATCTAATCTTTTAAAGTAGCACATGTTGCAAGATTTATCTTTGTATACCCTGTTTCCAGCTATGAAAGATCTTAATGTTTATCTTTCTGATATTACAGTGAAGAAATTCTTAAATGCTTCTGTACTTTAATTGATATTCTCATATTTTCTACTATTCATCACTTTATTGCTAAAGAATCCAATGAATGCATTATATTTCCCTATGAAAAGAATCTTTTAATTTCTGTTTAGACCTCTATCTTTATAATACAGACCCCATAGCCCAACGGAGGCGTAAACTCTTTTCAGCCAACTTAACAAAAACAACAACAAACCTTTCCAATCTTATTTTATTTAACTAGCCTAATATCTTAAAGTGAAAACATAGCTAAATCATACAGAGAGATCCCTCTCTGAAGCTGGTAGGGCTATATTCCAGTTTCGAAGTGGTTGGATAAAGTTACCTCTTGTAAATTTCTTCTACTCTGACAACCTCTAGGAATTTACAGAGCGTTAACAGGGCCTAGGGATGGAACTTTCTCCCATAAAGACCCGAAGTGTGCAAAAGAAAAATGGAGAGTCTACAGTTACTGAACAACTATCAGATACCACTCTCGATTTAGGGGCGCTTAGAGGCATGAAATCCCTTGCAAGGGCTAAATCATGATCCTCTTGTCCCTAAATATCAAAGGGGTGATAGGCCCCCTAAAACTGCCTTCGCTTCGAAGACTTCTGAGTACTTCAAAACCTGATATTATTTTCTTATAGGAGACCTTAGTGACTGAGGAGAAGGAAAACTCTTTTCTACTTCTCTTTTCCCTACCTGGATGATTTCAACGGTCAATTTTGTTGGGATCTCAGGAGGCTTGTTAGCTGCTTGGAATCCCATTGTTTTTTATTTACAATATTACCTTTCTGCTGGTGGTATATTGCTGACAAGTGTTAACTTACCAAATAAAAGTAGGATATCCTTCTTAAATACTTATGGACCATGTTCTAGAAGAAGACAGTTCTGGGAATTTGTGGAGTGATTTAAATTTTACAATTAGTGTTGATGAAGTGTGGGGTGCTGGTGCTTTGCCCGACCCCTTGGCAGGTTTTTTCAGAAACCTCTTTGAAACAAATCATATGGTGGATGTTCAATCAGATGATCTTGTGCCTACCTAGTGTAACAGTAGGAATGGAATACATGGTCTCCAGAAAAGGCTTGACAGGGTTTATGTTTCGAAATCTCTATTGGTGGATGCAGCTAGGTACAGATCCTAGGTGGTTCACCCATTCTTTTCAAATCACGTGCCGATGTATTTTCAGTTGGATAAGGGAGACTACCCAGTTGCATACCCTTTTAAATTCAATCCTGCATTGTTGAATGAGGTTACTTTTGGGGTGATTGTTTGGGAAGATTGGATAATTGACCTGGGTGATGGAGTGATAAGTGCCCAAAGAAGACTTGTGAGGAAGCTTCATAAACTTAATAACAGACTTAAGATATGGATTGCTGAGAAAAAAAAATTGAAGAGCATGCACATCTTGTTTTAGAGGAATAGATTACTTGTCTCACAAAGAAAAGATGGGAAACTATTTTAACTTCTGAAGAGGGTGGCTGCTTGAAATTATTGGAATTGGAATGAAACAAGTTGATGTTGGAGGAAGAGGCTCATTGGAGGCTGAAAAGTAGAGCAACATGGATCCAGTGTGGAGATAGTAATACAAAATACTTACACAACTTTGCTAGCTTTAGGCGCAAGAAAAAATTTCTGTGGGAAATCAAAGATGACCAAGGGCACCTTCATCAAGGGCAGGAAGCTTTAAAGAAAGAAGCAAAATGATACTTCAATTCTTTATATCAAGAAGAGAATGAGAATATGATTGTAGAACAAGTTGAATCGGTTAGACTGTATCCCAAGTTTGTGATAGATGAAGAAGTAGTATCTCTTGAGAAGTTGGTCTCAGAGGAACAAGTTTTGGAGGTTCTAAAAGATTTTACCAAAGAAAAAATCCCGAGGCCTGACGGGTGGAGCATGTAATTCTTCATACATTTTTATGACGTGGTTGCTAAAGATTTGGTCGAGGTTGTCGAAGAATCCTGCATTTCTGGTGAGGTGAACAGGTCTTTGAATTCAAACTTCATTGCTCTCATCCCAAAGGTAAGTGGTCTGACAAACTTTGGGGATTTTCGTCTGATTGCTTTATGCAATCTCTGTTATAAGTTGATATCAAAGATTATAGATAAGAGACTCAGACCGATCCTTTCACGTTCACTATCCGAGGAACAATTTGTTTTTTTGAAAGGCAGACAAATTATTGATGCGATTGGGAATACTCAAGAGTGTCTCCATAGCATCAAAGAAAAAAAACTTCAAGCTCTAATCCTCAAAATTGACCTAAGGAAAGCATACGATTTCATTAGTTGGGATTTCCTCAGGCTGGTACTACTTCATTGTGGTTTTGGGTCACCAACGAAAAAATGGATTATGGGTCGCATTTCATTGGCTTCGTTTGCAATTCTGGTCAATGGAGAACCCTAAGATTTTTTCAGAAGTGACAGGGGACTTAGATAGGGTTTCCCTCTATCGTCGCTCCTCTTTATCCTTATCATGGAGGGTTTGAGTCTGGCTCTTAAACACAACCAAGAGAATGGTCTTTTGTCAGGTATAAAAATTTATCGTTTTATTAAAATTCTCCATCTTCTGTTCGTAGATGACATCCTCATCATTTCATCTGGATAATTAGCTGAATGGGAGGAGATCAACAGGATATTAAATCTCTTTTGTAATGCATTCAGTCTTCGTATAAATCCACAAAAAGCCACCTTTCTTCAACATGGTATTAACTTATCCTTCCTGGATTCTCTGAAAGTTGTCTTTCCTTACAACTTACGAGATCTATCTGAGGGGTTTAGATACCTCGGGTGTTTTTTAAAGATTGATAGATACAAAGTGAACGATTGGCTCTAGATTGTTGAAAATTTTGAAAAAAGGATCAGTCACTGGTGTTCTAGGTGATTGTCGTTAGGGGGGTGCCTGGTTTTGATTAATGTTGTGCTTGAGAGTCAACCAGTCTATTGGTTGACACTTGCAAGCTTGCCTTCTACGATCCAAACTAAAATTTGACAATTGATTTTCAGATTTCTTTGGTCGGGTTGTCGGAATAAGAAGCGCATTCACCTTTGCAATTAGCAATTGATTGTGAATCCAAAGCATCATGGGGGATGGGGACTTCAAAACCTGATCGTTTTCAGCAGAGCTTTGGAAGAAAACAGTCTTTGGAGGGTTCTAATGAAAGAAGGCATGTGGCACCGAGTGCTAAAGGAAAAATACCTTCCATATGTTTCAGTTCATCGCTGGCTTCGCACGGTGGATATCTACAAAGAAAGAGGCTCTCAGACATGGATTTACCTTCTTAAATCATTACACCTACTGTTGCATTGGATGGTTTGGAGACCTGGAGACAGGAAATCCATAGTGATTGGGAAAGATCAAATTTTGGGAATGGGGGACGCAACATTACTCTCAGATGAGTTGATTTCTGTTATCAATAGGAAAGGACCATTCTTTTTATTGCAGGCTCAGACGAGATCTCAAGTGGGGAGGATTACTTAGAGCTGGATTTCTAGTGTAGTTTTGGAGCTCATTAGAAAATTACAAGTGAAATTGAGTCTTTTCAGATGCGCGCCCATCAACAATGGAGTCTTCATGCAAGCCAAACCAGACTCTCTTAAATGGACAGGGGGTAACTCAATGGGTCTGATATCTGTCAAGAATATTTATCTGGCTACCGAGAATATGAAAACAAATTTCATTTTAGACTGATGGAGAAAGGCGATGTGGGAATGGAATGTTCCCTTGAATATTAAGTTGTTCACCTAGCTTTTAGTGGAGAACAAAATTCTATCCTGTGAGAACCTCCAATGAAGAGATTCTAGTGGACCGGAGGTGTGCATCTTTTGTAAATTGAATGCCAAAACTACTCAGCACCTGTTCTTGGATTGCGCCTACACAAAGGAAGTTTGGAGGAAGATAAAATTCATCTTAAATTTTCCAGGCACTTGGGCTGGATCAAATCTAAATGATTGTTTCAAGCGATGGAAAATATTAAACTTTAAACTGCAATTCTTAATAGCCTTGATCTGTTGGAATATTTGGAGGGAAAAAAACTAGGCTCTTTTTGAAGACAAAGAACCTTTGGTACTGAAGGTGTCTCATCTCTCTATTATGTCCCTAAGGGATCACACACTTGCATTGAAAATGCATATCTGGATATAAGGACATACTCAGGCTGGTATGGATGGTGTAGTAGGATGGTTTGATGGAGCAACTGCCTCTTCAGGTCTAAACAACGGAGTAGGAGGGGTCATCAGAATAAGTGAAGAATGCATATATAAATGGCTTCTAAACAACGGTTCGGGCACCAACACTAGAGCGAAGATGTTGGGTTCTTGAGCGATGCTTACTCTGGCATCTCGGATGTCCTTACAGTCGATTCATATTTTGGGTGATTCCAAGATCATTATAGTTTGGATGTGCAGGAAAGGTCATCTACAGGTCATCTCTCTTGATTGCTGGAAGGAAACAATCGTGGCTCTGATCAACTCCTTCCAAAATATTTCTTTTGATCATGTTTACAGAGAGGAAAATCAAGTGGTGGATAGCCTTTCAAAGCAGGCGCTCACCAGAGACCCAGGGAAACTCACCTTCTACCAGTGCATTGAGGAGCATGAGGGACCCCACTTATCCCTTGATCTTTGCTAGTATATTTTTCCTAGTGTAATTGACTGCTATTTTTTTTGGGACGACTCTGCGAGCGATTATGGTTCTATTTTTTTTTATATCTGGTGGGAGGGAGAGCTCACTTGCAGAGATGTTTATGGAAGCAGAATGTGTTGTGGTTTTTCCTTGGCGGAGATTAGTTTTTTGGAGTCGAGATATTTGTGTTGCTGGAGTGGAAGGACATTGAAATCTGGTCATTACCTCCAGCGGTGCAGGGTCTTTATGTATTTGATCAAGTTTATATTCCCATTTTAATATAAAGTGAAATTTTTTGAAGAAAATAAAAAGGTTTTTGGAAAAAGGAACACAAATTTCACCCACCTTAGAGATGATTTATTTCCATAAATTGAAGTGATGTCCACTTGGAAGAAATCCAAAGAAAAGAGAGATATACTATACAACATATTCTAAGTATTATAAAATGAATTCTAAGCATTAGCAAATAAAGGGAAAAAAGGTACATCACTAATCCAACTAGGGAGATGAGCTTAATGAAATTCATTCTTAATAAAGTTAGGGAAGAGTATAGACAAAGTAAAGCATAACTTAACTCTATATAGGGTCACAATGGAACAACTTAATTATCCCCACTCTCATGAAATTCATAAAATTTATGAGGTTTGGGAATACTATGCAAATGACAAAATAAATTTTGACGGGAAAGATTTTGAAGGTTGGATTGGGAATGTGAAAAATAAAGAAGTTGGAAACTTTTATCTTACCACCCTCTTATGTTTCGTATAAGTAAGATGTATACTAAGTAGATTGGGGGCTATTTTTCTTCACAT
>SNQJ01S0021044.1:20949-40790 GCA_010110895.2 Picea sitchensis | reverse complement strand
TAATAATAATAATTTATTTTTAAGGTTACTAAATTTAAACATTTTCTATTTTATTAATTTTTTTTATTAAAAAATATATATATATATTTTATATTATAAATAATTGTTCACTACACCTTCTATTAAAGTGAACCTTCTATTAAAGTGAAGACCTAACCAAAAAATAATAACATTATGACATCACATTATTCATCTAAGACCATACCATTAATGTATATATTTTTTATATCTTCCCAAACTGATAAAATGTCACGATCTTAGAGAAAAGATGGATAAGAAGTTGATGCATAATCTTTTTATTTTTGTTTAATGTCACGATCTTAGAGAAAAGATGGATAAGAAGTTGATGCATAATCTTTTTATTTTTATTTATTTTTGTATAGTGATGATGTTCACACAAATATCTTCAATTTTTAAACCATTTTATGCCTTTGCTATATGTCATTATAATGCTTTTGCTAAGAGAATTTTAAATTGAATTTTGATATTTTTAATACCTTTGAAGATAATGCTACAAGTGGTTGCTAATACCCTTCACATTTTATTTTTTAAATATTTATTTAAATATTGCGATTGTGATTGATTACCCTAGACACATACATGAATTTGCCTTAATAATGTCAACACCAATGAATCCACCCACTATTCCAAGAGTTGGACCATCCTTAACTAAGCCTTTTGTACATGCTTTTTATTGTTTTCAAACAAGTTTTTTGAGTTCATTGCATTCTCCTTGTCCCATTCTATTAACGTTCAGTTTTGTGGGGTCAAACAACTTCTACAAGTATAAAAACATGCCTTTTCATAAAGTGAACATCTCAGTTTATTTAATAGTCAAACCCTTCAATCAAAAAGGAAGAAACATCCCAAGCACGTAGTAGGATGTTTTAGGTGAACATGATGTCATGGGATTGGAGGGCAAGGTAGGATACTAACGTGCCAACAATAAATTCATATTTGATCTTTAATGATGTGGGGTCACCCACCATCGCAAGAAGGAAAAGTATTAGATGTGATATGGTAAGTGATTTGTTCTTATATTTTAAGAGGGGTTTAATTTTTTTTAAAAGTGTAATTCAAAATTGGAGTAAAAGATTGCATTAATTTAATTATTATTTTTTAAATCTGTAAAAAAAAAGGGTTGAAAGTTATACTTTCACATGAAATTTTAACTATAAAACTTTGTTCTTAAGAGTTTTAATCCATTATAAAATATTAAGATAGTTGGAATTTCAAGAAAATGAGTGGACTAATGAAAACTTTGTCTAGGAAAAGTTGAGTTTGTCCACTTTTTAATTTATTAAAAAAATTAACTTTCAAAAAATATATAAATTTTTTAATTACTATGCTATTTATTAAGGATAATAGATATTATTTTTCAAAAGAGGGATTAGAAGTTTAGCAATTCATTAATTTCATGACTCAAGTCATGAGTGCACAATGTTCATTGTATCTTCAATATTAAACAATGATGGATAGAATTCATGATCAAGATCTAGGATTCAACATCCACCATTTTCCTTTGGTATCTAAAAACTAAAATCATCTCAATCCTTGCTCTCTTTCATCTATTTATTGGTACCATGCACCATTTCACAACATTAAATCCATCACATAGATCACATAGCTTATTATTTTAAGAGTCATTTAATGAAAGCTTGGACACATTGTCTTCTCGAATTCCTACTTGAATTTTGTATTATGAGCATTGTCGATTCGAGGATTTACGTGTCATTTGTTATTCATACTTATGGTGTTCATCTCCCACACTCTTCCATAATGCCATAAAAAATGACGACCATACAAGCCATAGAAACACTTATGCTTTCCAAAAGGGTGGTGGAATTTGCCAACATCACTACCTTATTAGCCGATAAGGGTTAATGATATTTCCATCAACAATCCATCTCCTCGGCGTGCCTAATGTGAGGTGGATATTTACAATGGATCCCATGATCTAGAAGTGCTCAACGATTGGATTCTTGACATGTATAATTGGTGCAACTATAATTTGATTCTTGAAGACAAAAAGGTTCCATTTGCTAAGTTTAAGCTTACAAGGTTTCCAAAAAATTGGTTGCAGAATGTGCAACAAATCAAAATCCAATCACCACTATTATTGGTCTTGTGAAAGCCTTCAGACTTGTTTTCTACCCTTCTGGCTACAAACATGATATGAACATCATGTGGATTCACTTGCGTCAAGGATTCAACATCCATGTATAATAATACATCCACCAGTTCAACTGGTTGCAAAATTCCTCAACATTATTGATCCAATTGATAAACTTGTCCTCAAGTTTAAAAGTAGATTGAAAGAACATTTGTATCATGAGTTTAAGTATGTGAAAATCACCACACTTGATGTTGCATATGATCAAGCACAATTGGCTAAAGAGAATATTTTTTATAAGTGTAGAATTCAACAATTATCACCCTCCTTCGTAGAAAAACACTCACAAAGCCCACACCTACTACCACAACAAGTAACCACTCTTCATCTTCTTCTTCTTCTTCTTTTGATTCCAAGAAAAAGGACAAATTCTACAGACATTGTAGGAAATAGGACATAATAAGTCTATATGTTTTCAATTGAAGAAGAAATCATTGCATGCATCATCTCAAGAATGGAAATCTAATGATGCTCCTATTGAGACCCGTAGTGATGATAGGACTTATGAGGAGTTAAAAGGTCAAATCAATAAGGTTACTTTGACGCACATCACCCTAATGAAGGGGGGCATGATAGTTTGTTTATCATGCATGCCTACCTCACAAATGATTTTTTAGTGGATTGTGTCATTGACAATGGTTGATTCATAGAAAAATTTATTGGGAAGGCCAACATTGACAAGTTGCACTTGCTAGTGGATCCTCATCCTCCATATGCACTTGAATGGATGGATAATGGTTCATCCGCACCAATAGCACATGCACCATATTGTTTTTTTTTGGTCCTAATTTTGAGGATAAGATCACTTATGATGTGACCAATATGGATTGTTGTGGTTTGTTTCTTGATAAGCCCTATCAATATGATAGGAAACCTTATCAAGATGCATATAATAATACATATACATTGCATACAGAAATAAAAAATTACCTAATCAGAAGCACATAAAAAATAAGTAACTTAGTACTCACTTGTAAGTAGGCATGTAAGCAACAACACTAGCATTAATATTTGCAAGGTCTCAATCTCATTATAAGAAAGAAAATATCACAATTTCTACACTACATGTAGATCTTAATAATCTTGTGTAATCTTATTCAAATGTGTTCTAGGAACATACATCACTTGGATTGCATGGATTTTAATGTTCATATTGGTCACAATCCCAACAACAACCTCACGAGGATAAAATCCCCATGTGTTTTTACAGAGGTGGTACTCCTCTATATGGTCTTAAAGGTAATCTTGATATCCTCGAACTAAAATATCAAAATGGGGGAGTACTAAATAGCAAACCCCAATCTTTATCGCTCAATAAAAACGTAAAATGTTATTTATTGGAAAGTAATATATTCATAAATAAAGTTCCTAAGAAGAGGAACAAGAATCTTTCAAAGACTAAAATACAATATACTTATATCATATAGAGAAAAAGTAATCGTAAGATGAAAATAAAACATTCCTCACATCCATCACAGTATCATAAATTTTGATCACATTCCTAAGACAATAAGATATGAGTCCATAATTGAGAGAACTTTAAAAGAGTATTTCATTCAAAATAAGAGAGAATACGATAGGTGAACTTCAAACATATCATTCTCAATAAACTCAGAGTTCAATATATCATTAACGTTTCACCCCGAAATAGTTCTCTCAGAGTTAAAAAAATAATAATAGTATGTTTACAAATAAAATTAAAGTTTTCATTTATCCAGATGGACTGGGATGGGGCTCTCGTGGACTGTAAAAGAAAATGGAATGGGGTTGGACCTAAAAGAATAAAAAGAGGATGATCATAAATTGGTTATGGGTTTCAAGAACAAAAGTACATAACTGGATGATTCCTAAAAGAGAAGTATAAAGAATGGAAGATTATGAAAAGTGATCACTTTACTCACTGTGATGGATTTATCTATCCTTTATCTGCTTTCCGAGGTGCCTTTTGTATTCTCCTTTGTTGTGATTCCTTGACCAGTTGTAACTGCCACTTCTTGATCCGGTTCAATTATTTTGATTGAATATTTCATTAACCAATTTTCAATATAATCCCTCATAGGTGTGACAGTTATTTCTTGCCTTACTCTTATGTCAAATAATGAATCCTCTATCCCTCTGTTGGAGCCGCCTTTGTTTTTCTTAGCCCATTTTGAATTTCATGTCTTAATGCTCGAAATCGAAAGATGGTTTTCGTATTTTCCTTTTGTTGTTCCAAATTCTCTGAAGTCTCATCACGTGAGCGACGATGGTTATCATAATCTCAAGGCGAGTTCTACTTTTCGTTCAAATAATTTTTTCCCTTTTTTACCTCGAGATTTCATATGTCGGATGTTATAGATCACATAGTTCACAAGTCCTGAACAGAAAAACAACGAAATCGTTTTAAAGTTTTACCCAGGCCAGTAACGAGAGTAAAAATTTTCCTAAATTACGGTTAAGCATCATCGGGGTTTTGCGTCTCGGTGTTTACTAAATCCAAAATTCTTACTGTCATAACCCTGATAGCCGAAACCACGAATTTCTTGTCTTAGTAACCCGCGTTAAGGTTAAAGGTAAAAGCTTAGCCATGGTTAAGTTCTATCGGAAATTCGCGACTCGACGTATTTCTTTTTTAAAAGCTACACTGTCAAAGCCCCGAGTCGCGTAGTCGCGATAAAGATATAAACGTAATTAATTAAACACTTAATCCGGTTCTATCCTTCTTTTTAATTAAAACACATCATCGCGATCTCGCGATTTCGCAATTCGGCATACGAACTTCCCGGAAGCTATACCTTCGAATATCCGAGTCGCGAAGTTGCGATATAAATAATCACGTAATTAATTAAATGCCTAATCATAATTACATTTTTTATTAACCAAAGACAATCATCGCAATCTCGTATGTTAGAGGTTTAAAGGGTTAAAACGAAAGTTCTCGATGCGGTGAGTACTGAAAGATTAATTAACATTGGTAAAATTTGATTAATTGAGCTAAGCCAGTATTTCCTGTGATTTGATGCATGGACAGTTTACGAGGCAGTCATAATTATTCCTTACGCCAACTGACATTTCGAACCGCCAAAATTTATGGCATTAATTAGAAACAAGGTGAATCGACAAGTAAAGATTGGGTTTTTATTGCTAAATTTATATTTAAGCGTGATTTGACTGATCTGTTCTTAAAAAGTACCGAGTTTTTTGAATATATAGAGCTATTGTTTGTTATCACAAATTCATTTATATATTATGTAGAGCACACTTTTCTTAGCGAACTAATTTCTGTATGTATACATATTTTTATCGCAGAAGAGCTAAAGTAGGATTCCCCGCCTTGGCCCCGCGAAAAGCGTCTAAAGCCAATGTTGAGGTTTCGAGACAAGGTTCAGACAACATCACTGATACTTCGCCTCGAAGTGTCGACTTTGTCAGGACCTGGTCATTTGTTTCTGATGTTCTACAATCCGAGTTGGTAAATTATTTTGATGATTCCAGTGACAATGAAAAAGACAACTTGACCACCAAATATAAGATCGTCGTCCAATCTGGGATGCATAAAGTAGCGGCCAAGCCATGACTGCTCCCTTACTATGATATGGTCTGGTGGCATTGGACCATGTGGACATACCAACCAGAACCATCATCAATGAACAAAAAGTCACTATTGGTACTTTCATACCCGAACAACTGCAGGCTATGTACAAGTTGCCTACTGTGTCGGGCCTTGCATACGATGTTGAATTCTTGGAGAGCTTCAAATAGAAGGAATGTGTGCAATATGACAAGACTATGTTCAGTTTAATCAGAGATTGGGTTTCACACCCCGCGAATTTCAGGGCAAACAATAATGGTATATATTCAATAGCTTCCTTGGAACCACAGTTCAAATATGTAGCTATGATGACCTGCAGATTATACGGGAGAGAGGACACCACACACTTCTTTCTTCAGTGGGTGCCTCTAATACATCAATTCACAGAAGGTTGTTCCTTCGACTGGGCTAAAATGTTGTCTGATAGCTTGACCAGTCGAGTTATAGAGTATCAGGCACAGAGGGAGGGCGGGAAGATTGCTTCATTCTTTATGTCCACATACATTATGGACGTCGTGTGTTTTCTAACGCCCTTTCCTTTAATGAACTGGAGTTGGAATCCATCATAGGCCAAGCCCATCCACGTCTACTATTCAAAATTGTGGGAAAACAAAGTGACATATTTCATGTATGAAATCTTTAACTGGGTAATGGTACCGCTGCATGTCACTATTTTCGGCCATCCGCCACCCAGGATCTCGGACAGTATAGTGATGAATTTGAGCAGTATAGACGACTCGTATGTAGAAGCAGAATTCTCATATCTCAAGGTTTTCAAGGCTTCTGTTCCCCTGCATGCATTACCACTATTCATTCCCGACAAGCTAGCTTGTCCTGAGGTTGCTAGGAAAACCGTAACCACTGGCATAAGAAAGGAGCTTAAGGGATATTCAAAGAAGGTATGGCCACCTTTTCCTGTTCATCTAAATTCATATTCTTTGTTAGATTTCGAGCATGCTAAAGTTGAGGCAATATCCATGGAAGACCTAAAATTGGTTCTTATTGAATTCAAGAAGCACGCTCTGTAAAGGGTCGTAAGTAATCATTTGGCCAGTTGCAGACTCAAAAGGTTCGAACACGAGAATTCACCCTCGGATGAAATTTTCCGAGGCGCAAGATCTTATGCGAGATTTTGGCTTGGATGCAAGCTATGGCACCCGAAGAGAGGGCCGATGTTCTAAAATTCCAAGAACATCGACGCAGTTGTCTTCCCGCAGTATTATGGGGTGAGAATCCAAGTACAACAGAGGTGAAACAAAAAGAAGCCGAGGGATCCAAAGATGAGACACCCGGCCAAGAAAAACACCAGGATGGGCAAGAGCAAACTAGGAGTCCAAAAATAGAGATAAAGACTCCCAACTAGCTGAAAAAGCAGACTCCGGTTACTACTTTGGGGCAAGAATAGAACAAGCAAGGATGGTCGATAAAAGAGAGATAGAGCGCAGGAATAGAACAAGCAAGGATGGTCGATAAAAGAGAGATAGAGCTGCTCAAAACTAGGCTTTAACAAGCAGAGCTGGTAGTTCAGAACGGTCAGATACAAGAGGGCCAACAAAAGGACTTGATTGAACAACTACAGGCTAGAGTGGAAATCGCCAAAAGTAGAGTTATAGATATCGGGATGTTCCAGTCCCAGGCGATGGAGATTCGGAGCAAGATTTTTGTAGCTCGAGGAAATTTACTCGCCAAGGTAGAGATAATTTGGGACAATTGCTTACTCATTGATGCAGTAGTGGAAAATTTATCCGTCAGAGAAAGAGAAGTTGGAGTAGCTCGGGTCACTTTTCAAGAGGCTGTGATAGCTACAAACAACAGGGAATCAGGAAGTACTCCCAGGTTTTCCATTTTGGAGCAGACTAGAGGAAATATTTTATTGAAAGAGTGGGAGCATAGTATATCAGAAGATAAACAACAATCCAAGAAGGTAATGAAATCCTTTGAAGAGGATTTTGGCTCTATAGATGGTAATCTGTTAGGTATTGATAGTGAAGGCAGTGCTGAGACATTGAGTCAAATGAATATAGTGAAAATCTCTCTTGATATAAACGAAAAAGAAGAAAGAGGTTCGACCGAAATATCACAAGTAACTATGGCAGACATAGTGCAAATAGATAAATGTATGATTAAACCAAGTGTGCAATTATGCGCCATTGACATCATAGATCAACAGATGGAAGAAAGGTTGCCGCAATTAACCCGAGATTATTACTCTTTTGAGGCCAATTGTCAAGCGGAACCGTCAAGGTTGATATCTCGGCTAGTGGAAAGATGTGTCACTTGTACCGAGCATGCGAGAGGGAAAGATTCTGGTACCAAATAAAGACAGAGATGAAGAAATGGAATGATTGCTCTCCTCCTTATCATAATTGAAAATCTTGTAATGATTGAGATTCCATCTTATGTAAAACTGTATAAATATACCATAGAAAAAAAGAAAAAAGGCTGGACCTTTTTGTGTTGATTGTAATAAAGGTTTTCCTTTTGAGAGTTGATATAAAGCAAATCCGAAGATTCTCAATTCCGTCACGACTGTGTTATGAGTTTGATTCCTTGTATCTCATATTTCATTTCATTTCATATTTGTATCTGATGAATGCTTCACTATAATTTAGTACAACCTCTACTATAGTGAATGAATTTTGGTTTTCTATATTGTTTATTGTTTTTCCTCTATGCCAACTATCAACAGGTATAAGACCAGTCAACACTTTCAAAATTCTATATATATTTTATGCTTCATTGGGTTATCTCTTTACATTTTTCTTCTTCTGTTTATAAGTGATATTCTCCCTTGATAGGAGCCTTACATCATAGACGACTAAATGTTTTCTCCCACCTCATACATCTTTATTAAAATATAACTCAGTTACGGGAAAGGGCCTTTGGTTTGCACCCTATTTTCACTCCTGAAACTGTAAGCTCTCTTTTATAAGACTGAAATTGAGACAACACTTAAATTCCTCCTGAGATTTTCTTATCTTTCTGTTTCTCCATGACTGTCCCTGTAACAAGACAGCCTAATATCGAACCCGGACTATCAGATCAAACACATATTGCCTTAAACCTTTTTGATACTATTCTTAAAACAACCACTACCTGGGTTGAACTCGAACGTTCATGGGCAGCGATTGAATGAGATATAAACATCCAGGAACAGTTGGAAGCTAGACAACACCAACACATAAATCATCCTTAGCTTCCCTTGCCGAAGGTTGACTTTTCTTCCTTCTTTATCCCTCATTCACTTTCGGATACCTAGACACTGTACTTCTAAGCCTTAAGTACAGACTTTGGAACAACACCCTCAATAATCAATTGAAATTTGATGTAATGTATCTTCTATATCTTTATTATTTTTTACATAATTTACTAACCAACTTTCTACTTCAAACTCTTAATACTCTGTTAAACTGTTGAATCTCTCGAGCGATGTAGATTTCAATGATTCAGTTTTCTCTTCAAACTGCTCCTTAGACATAAATATAGAATTTAATATTATATTTGGGTCATCAACTTCCCTGGTTGTTCCAGCTAGATCCAACTCAATTAAATTTAGATAACACTCTCCTCTTTGGACACTTATAGTGTCAAGATTGACCAATATTTCTTTTAAACATTTTATTATTTTAATCCAACATGCCTTTAGTTTTTTAATGCAGATCGGGGAGGGTAGGTCTTCTTCTTTTCTTTTAATATCACTCATATTTGAAACTTTAAAGACAAAGGTAGTAATTGCCCCTTTATAAAACTCCGCATCATTTTCCAAATTAGCTTGAGGGTATTGTTTCAAATTCATCATTTCTTATTCTAAGGCAATGAAATTATTTGCTTGTTCCCATGTCTCAATAATTAGAGACATTCTCTTCTTAATATTTTATCCAACATATATTCTGACTAAAACAAGTAAACTTGATGTCCCTCTTAATTTTGAGCTTTACTTTGGCATTCCATCAAGAGTCTATCATGGCTGCGTCATAGAATTTGGGCTAGAAAATATGGGTGGGGGAATTAGGGAAGTATCCAATTCTCTAATCTTGTCCTTGAGAGTAGCATTTTCACTCTCCATCTCATCAACATACATTTTAGGGGCTTTTCTTGTGGCTTCATGGATCTGCACAATTCTCGATGATGGGACTCCATTTAGGTCAAGTGTTGAGCTTGTCTTTCCTTGAACTTTTTTGTTTCTTGCATTAAAAAGCTAAATTCTTTGAACCTTTATCAAACAGAGTGTTATGCAAAGTCATGAATTCTTATTCAAATATAATGGGTTCTTGTGTGACCAGTTATGTTGCAACTGTTCGACAACACATGTACTCCAACAGAGGACAAACACCTTCAGTAACCACTCACACAACCAAATCAAATATCAACACATCGATGTTTTGACATGGTAAAACCCCTACGGGGAAACATCCACGACCCCAACCAACATGGCCACTTGGAGCAGTTTATTAATGAAAAAGAAAAATATTACAAAGAGATTTTACAAGAGGTTTTCTCACAATCAATCATCGACAAATGACCCTCCATGCTCTTTAAATAGAGATCATGGACCAATCGAGTGTTAAGCCCCATATAAATGGTCATTAAGATCGAGGATAATATGAACCGTCGGATCACTCTATGTCGGGAACATATCGTGAGCGTCATATTTCCTAACTACAAATGCATACTAATGCATACTAAAGAAACACACTTTTACCTAATGACACATTAGAACATGTAGATCTTAACTAACTATTAAGTGTCTAAATATCCTAACACCCTCCCTTAAGAACAACTTGGGATAGGATTGAAGGATTTACAATAGTAACATAATAGGAGAAGGAAGGAGGCATTAGAGCCTATCCCCCCTTGATGACAACTTCCTGAACTCCTAACATAGATCAAAGTTTGGAAAACTTCACTTTTGTAAGAGACTTTGTGAAAATGTTTGCAACTTGATCTTCTGTAGGGAAAAAGAGCACTTCAATAAATTGATCATGAATGAGATTTCTAATGAAGTGCATGTGTATATCGATGTGTTTGATGCGCTAATGTTGAACTAGGTCTTTGGCAATCTTGATGGTACTCTGATTGTTGCACCAAAGGCTGGTCAGATGTTGTTGCTGGAATCCAAACTTTGAAAGAATTTGTTGAAGCCATAAGGCTTCCTGACTTGCATTACCATTGCTCGGTACTTTGCTTTTTTTGAAGAAAGTGTAATATCTTGTTGTTTCTTATAGGCCTAAGTGACAGGTCCTGAACCAAGGCTAAAAACATAACCTACAATAGACTCTGGGGTCGTCGACCCAATATGAATCAGTGAAACCAACCATTAAAGGAGTCCCCCCTGAACTATAATGTATCTCGAATTGAACTATACCGCAGACATAATGAAGTATCCTTTTATCTTATTTCCAATGGATTTCATGGGGTGTTTTCATATACCGAGAAACAAGACCAACATCAAAGGAAAGATCAGGATGGGTATGAGTCAAGTATAAGAGGCTACCAACTAACTGATGGTACAAGGTGGCATCATCTTCAGGAAAAGTACAGGTGGCAGCAATCTTGACTCTAGACTGGAAGGGAGAAGGGGTTGGTTTATAATCGTCCATGTGAAAGAGATGAAGAAGGTCACAAGCATACTTAGATTGTGAAAGAAAAATTCCTTCATTGATTTGCAAAACTTGGAGGCCAAGGAAATAGTGCAAAAATCCAAAGTCTGTCATTTCAAATTTCTTCTTAACATTGGTTTTCACATGGTTTAAAAGTTTTGAGTCACTACCAGTAAGGATAAGGTCATCAACATAAAGGAAAAGGATTATGAAATGGATTCCTACTTTCTTGGTATAGAGATTAGGATCAGAATGACATCTAGAGAATCCAGTGGTAATAAGAAAGTTGTCCATTTTGGCATACCAAGCTCGGGGAGCTTGCTTAAGACCATAAAGAAATTTCTTAAGGAGAAAGCAAGGCTAGAGTCATTATGGAAATAGCTAGGAGCTTGTTCCAAGTAGATTTATTCTTGCAAATATCCATGCAAGAAGACGGATTTAACATCCATCTGATGGACCTCCCATTTATGGGAGGCGGCAAGGGAAAGAACAAGGTGGATGGAATTCATTTTGGCTACAAGGGAAAAGGTTTCATTATAGTCAATTCCTTCAACTTTGGAAAATCCTTTGGAAACTAACCGATCCTTGTCTCTTTCAACACTTCCATTTGATGCATACTTAGTTCTGTAGACCCATTTACATCTGACAAGTTTTCTTCTTTTTGGAAGAGGTACAAGATCCCAATTATCGTTTGCCATTAAAGAATGATACTCTTCATTCATTGTTGTATCCCAATCTAGATGACCTGAAGATTCTGCAAATGTCTCTAGATCACGAGTATCTGAAATTTGAGGCAAAATAAAAGAGGCTCGTTGGAACTGTGAACGTGTTTGACACTAATATGAAGGATCACTAACAAGAGGACCAACTGCTTCTCTTGTTGAATGGGCCCATCTAAGAAGCGGTGGAGCTAGAGCTAGTGTTGGCTCAGGTTCAAAGGACTCATCTAGAGAAAGGTGAGCAGACAGAGGTGGATTTTCATCCTCACTTTCATCATCTGAAGAAGAAACCAGAACAAAAGAAGGCACAAATGTCGAAGATGGCTTGCGGGCCAAATAAGGTACAAACACCAAATTAGGCTTGCAAGCCAAGAGACTTTTATCAAATTTAACATCTCTCCTAATAATAATTTCATTACAATGTGGTTGAAGAAGTCTATAAACTTTGAATTCTTCATAATAACCAAAAAATATACACTTCTCACTTTTAGGCTGCAATGCTTTCATTTTCTCATTAGGAATGTGAGCCCATGTTATACTGCCAAATACATGAAAGTGACTTACATCTTGTTTAATTTTATTCCAAGCTTCTTCCAGTGTTATATTTTTAAGAGCCTTTGTGGGATTGCAATTTACTATGTAATTTGCACAGTTGATGGCTTCCACCAAATAATTTAGACTTAATCCCTTAGATTGGATCATACAATTAGCCATTTCTTTTAATGTGCGGTTCTTTCTCTCGGAAAAACCATTTTGTTTTGGTGTATGTGGAACAATGTGTTGCATTTGGATGCCTTGTGTAGTGCAATAACTTGTAAAATTATTGTTCACATATTTGCTTCCATTATCTATTCTTAACCTTTGAATTTGATGTCCAGATTGTTTTCCTACAAGGGCCTTGTAGGCCAAAAGCTTGTCAAAAACTTTGCTCTTAAGTTTTAAGAGGAATACCAATCACCATATGTTGATTACATAGTTTGTCCAATGAGCGATATTTTAGATGACCAAATAGCTCATGCCAAAGTTTGTTCAAGTCATTGCTATGAGCAATAAAAACTGATGAAAAAGATGATGAACCAAAGTTGTCAAACTTGTACAACCTGGTAATATCATCAACAATTCCAGTTGCAAGAACATGCTTAGGATCTTTTAGATCCTTGATTACAACTTGGCGAGGTGAAAACTCTACAGTTTTACCTTCACCTGAATGAGTGATTTGATATATTGATAGAAGGTTACAAGAAAGACTTGGAACACATAATACATCATTGAAATGACCATTTTCTACTTGAATTGTTCCAGATCTTCAACACTAAGAGATATATCATGACCAATAAATATTTTCTTCGTGTTACATTCATTTAGAGTAGAAAATATGTCTCTATACTTAGCCATATGAAAAGATGCTTGAGAATCAATAAGCCACTCATCAGAAGAAGAAGCAGAAGTTGTATTTAAGGAGAAACTAGAAGCAGAAAGTGCATGTCCATGAGAAGAAGAAGAAGAAGTAAAATCAATACTGATGTTTTGTTTCTTCATCGTTGCTTCTAAAGATGCCATCTTCTTGAAACATTTGGACTCGTCATGACCATATTTATCACAAAAGTTGTAATGTCTGTCAGTCTTCTTATTTTTATATTTTGCTCATTTGTCACCATTAGGAGCAGAAGCTGTCTAAGTGGGTTTGGGACCCTTATGTTACTTGTTGTTGTGGAGAGTATGTTGCTTGTTGGGATTCTTGGGTTTAACTTTCTAATGGACAACTATGGCTTTGTTGGAGGTACCTGCAGTGTTGATCACTCCAAATTGCACAAGCTTATCTTACTCCCTAGTCAAAGCATCACAAAAGTTCTCAAGAGTGGGTTTTTGATAATTTGTCCCTAGAGCCTCTTGCATGGCATAAAATGTAGATATAAACACAAAATATTCACTACCTAGCTTAGAAAAAATAAGATAGATGCAAGGATCTTCTTCTATCTTTATCTTACATTCTTCACATAAAATTCTGAGTTTTTTAAACTTAGATAGTTAGTATTCAATGAAAAATAAATCACTTGGACTTAAATTCAGTACTTGATTTTCTAACTGTTGTTCTCGAATAATATTGTGTTTAACAAACACCGATTCAATATTTTCCCAAGCTTCTTTGGGTTTATCAATTTGTTGAAGGTGGAACCTTAAATCATGAGAGATTGACATTCTGATTAGTTCGTGTGTTTCTTCATTCCTATTATCCCATTTGAATTTCTTATCAGTATCAGTAGGCTATGTTTCCTTTTCCAATGTGATCTAGTACAAGCCTTTACTTCTTAATAATCCTCCATATGGTATTTCCATTGGAAGTAGTTGGTGTTGGTAAGCAAAAGATTACTTGAAGAATCCATATTAAATATGTAGATAATATGGATTTAAAAACTGAAACTCATGATCTGGAAGGAAAGATCTCAAAAAATTAGGCGGTTTAAAAAAAAACGACACTGAAAATGAACTTTAGATGTGAATGTTATGCCCTTTTTAAAAAAGACATAAATGGTAACAAAAGGACCACATGATGAAGTGATCCACTTTTATAAAAAGAAGTGGGGATCACTTTTACAATGAAGTTACTTTATAAAAGAAAAACTGCATGCAAAATAAATAACTCTAAAATATTAAAGCTACTTATAGTGATTCACTTTTATACTTGAAGTGAAATACACTTTACAATCTAGCATGAACTTTTTCAAAAAAAGGTAACAAAAAGAGAGACTTGAACTGAAGACCTCTTACTTAATAAGGAAACTTTTAACCAATTGGGATAGCAAAACATATTGTATTGGTTAGCACGAGGATTGTTGTTGTTGACGGCCTTGGAGAGCATGCTAATACGACCTTGGAGAGCGTGCTAAAAAAAACTCTTTTCACACAAGAAAAAATTTTCACTTCTCGATGACAACATGGGTTAGATCTCGGTTAGCTTACCCAAAAAATGCACCTTTTCCCATCTATTTTTTATTTTCTGAGATCGCATAGGGCATGGGGCAAAGAGCATACATAGATATAAAAGAGTAGCAACCCGGAAACACACAATATAAAACCGAAATAATACTCTGCAAACAATTTAAAAAGGGCATATTCAAGCTTTATACCTCTAGATCTAGCTGAATTGGTTGTATCTTAGGAAAACAAAAGACCTTTTTGAGTGAAATGAAAATTGTTCATGAATGAAACGAGCACTTTAGACGCAATGGAATAATCCTCTCAACCCATAAATGTACGGAAATGGAAGAAATCATAGATGAGGCAACTCAGCTTCACGATCTCGGTCTACAACAAGAGTGGGTCTTCAAAAAAATCTGATACCATGCTCAACAACACAAGTATTCCAACAAAGGACGAACACTTTCAGTAACCACTCACACAACCAGATCAAAGATCAACACACTGATGTTTTGACATGGTAAAACTTGTACGGGGAAACATCCACAACCCCAACCAATACAACCACTTGGAGCAGTTTATTAATGCAAAAGAAAAAGATTACAGAGATATTTTACAAGAGAGTTTCTCATAATCGATCATCAGAAAATGACCCTCCATGCTCTTTAAATAGAGATCATGGACCAATTAGGTGTTAAGCCACGAATCAATGGTTGTTAAGATCGAGGAGAATATGAACCGTCAGATCACTCTATGTCAGGAACATATCGTGACCGTCGGATTTCCTAACTACAAATACATACTAATGCATACTAAAGAAACACACTAAGAAACACACTTTTACCTAACGACACATTAGATCAAGTGGATCTTAACTAACTCCTAAGTGTCTAAATATCCTAACAACAAATTCTCTACTTTCCTATACTCTTTGTTCCTCACTAGAGAATTTTGTGTCCTCAATGTTTGCATCAAAGTTCATGTCTTCAAGAGAGATTTCATATTCAGGTTCGACCTCATTTGTTCCTTCCTAATTTTTCTGCCTTTTTCTTTTACTGGTTACAAGAAGCTTATGGGGTCTTTAAATAATTCCCTTAGGAGGGTTATCGTCACCTCCATCATCGGAATTGTCCATTGAAGATTTATTTTGCTCTTGAGTTGTAGGTTGAGTTCTCTGTTTTTCTAGTCCTCTTTTTTGTGAAACATTAAGAGACCATGTACTCCTTTCATTTACAACTTTTCCATTTTGTCGATGTTGTTCAGTAGTGCTAACCGTGGTTTTAATATCTTCTTGATTTATTTCAATAGGAACTGCCCGAGGACTCTGGCTATCCCCTTCCTCTTCTCCAATTAAAAATGTATTTGCAAATGTAACAATGTAACCTGTTAGCACCGAAAGTTACCCTTTGACTACTAAATTGCAAGCTCAGTACCCATAAATTTTTTTATGAGATAAGTCTTAAAATATGGTGTCAAATGGATAAAACTCAGTTCTCAAAACATAGGAAATTCTAGATGAAGAGCATCAACAAAAGAGGTCTTGTTTAACTTGGGTCAGGGTTTTGAGGATTATTGTGGATAGTAGGAAGACTTAGTAAGAAAATGAAGTGAATCTACCACTAGCTTCAGGCTATGCCAGTAGACAAAGAAGAGAAATGCTTCAGATACAACAACTTCTTAAATCCAAGCAAACAAATCTCTGAGAAAACTATAACGATATAACAATCAAACATCCATTGTCATGCAACTACAAAACATCATTTGAGTCTTTCAATGATAGTAAAATTTTAGAGTGAGAGATTAAGATGTAAAAAAGAAAGCTAACTTCCATTATACAAGATTTCATTAGATCTAATACATAAAAACTAGAGTAGTCTCTGTTTCATTAAAATCACTAAAAGGGTCTTTTACATCAACCATTCGAACCTGAAAAATTAAATGAATTTTAAAAGGGTGGATTAGCAAGGAAGAGCAAGAAAGAGGGTAGCAAACAGTATGCAAAGTCATTACATTGTGCATGGAGTCAACACATCCTACAACTCAGAGGCACTCAAGCTCATACCAGACTAAAAGGGATATAATTGATGGATGGAGGTATAAGAAAGATAACAAAAAGAAGAATATCATCAAACAAATATTATCTCTGCAAAAATGACTTAAAAGATAACTAGAACATAGATCATGAAAGGAGGCAATTACTACAAATCATTTGCAACTCATGAATCTCATGCCTCATGAGAAACCATTGATCTTCAATGCCCACAATTCCATTCAATCAAGATGACAAGGTAAAATTATAATAAATAAAACAAAGTATGATAAACAACTCTCATGAATCTCTAATGGCAGGAATGCTAATTACAACAGGCCCTCGGGCTTACCATTGAGCAACTCAGCTACTCCTCTAGCTCTCTCCTCTCTTGGATCATGAATCCAACCCCTCTCTAAGAGCTCCCTCCTTTATGAAATAGAAAATAGTATCCAAATATCCTTAGGAGGTCGAATCCCATCTATTTCATTGGATTCTGGGCCTTGGAGATAGGTGGCAACAATCAAAGAGACAAAAATCCAACAAATTGCTAATTTTCAGGAAATTGTTGGAAGTCATTATTAAATTGTTTCAAACTCACTGCATGAGGTCCTTAATGGAGATAAAACTTAGGTGTAGGTGTCTCTTGACATCTAACTGATCCATGAGAAGTCATTCAAACCCTCCTTGACATGTGGCAACCTCCCAACAAGGTGAATATCAAACAACTATGAAAAACAAAGATTTTGCAGCACATTTCGCAGCGCACTGGTGTTTTAATTGTTTCTCTCAAATTCCAAAGCAGGTCAGGCTGAAATTTGGTCATCAAGTCAACAAGGATATCATTTTCCTCCGCAAAAAATTTCAGAGAAACCCACATCACCGTTTTGGATTTATGATCAAATCTGTAAAAGCAACTGCTACAAGAAATTTCGTAACAAATTCCGCAACGTCTCTCTCAATTTGTAGCATTTGTACTAGTTCACAACACCAAAGGAAAATCAAGTAGCCAAAACCTTTCCTGACCTCCAAAAAAGACAAAAAAATCTCATGGAGTACCTATTGATTAAGGTTGGTTGTCATTGATGTCAACCCTTTAAGAAAGCCCCACAACCCAAAGGTTTGGGTAATGGACCTGTTGGAACCACCCTTGTTTTTTAACCCGTCATAATTTTTGTTTTTGATACTTGGAATCTAAAGATGGTCTTTTATTTTCCCCCCCAAGACTATGAAAACTCTACAACCTTTCCACGTAAGCAGCAATGCTTTTCTACTCTCAAAACAAGTCCACTTTCGTACGAATGTTCGCTCTTTTTATTTTACTTCGGGATCTCGCAATTCAAACACTTTAATCCTTGAGTTAAAATGTCATGAGTCACGAAATGGCGAAATCGTTTTTAAATTTTCACCCAAGACGTTAACCAGGGTAAAATCTTTTAACTCATGATTAGACATCGTCGGGGTTTCACGCCTCGACGTTCGCCAAACCCAAGTTTTTATTTTTACAGCCCCAAGAGTCGAGAACACGAGGTCCTTTCGGGATAACCATGTTCAAGGATAAAAGGCAAAAAGGCTAACTGTGGTTAAAATCTGTTCTCGACGTTTCGCCACTCGGCATTATCTTTTCGAAAGTTACAGCGCCTAAAACCCCGACTCACGAAGTCGCGATGTAATTATAGCATGATTAATTAACCACCTAACCCAATATTTTCTTCCCCTTAATTGAGTCTTAATTATTGCCATCTCGCGGTTTCGCGACTCGACATACTAATCTCCCAGAAACTTGTCCGCAAAGTTCCGAGTCGTGATACGCCAAATAAATTGATTATAAAATTAATGACGCTCCCAATCGCATTTACTGTTAATTAAGCCAAAGTCGGTCCTCGTGATCTCGCGAGTTGGGGACTCAAAATAATAAAAGAAAATACACGAAGTAGCGAACAGCGAGGAATGGATTAACGTTGGTAAGATTTGATAATTTAAGATAAGGCAAGATATATCCCGCGCCCCGAGGCCTGCATGTTTCCCGAGGTAGCCATCTCTCTCCCTACTCCGACTGACTGTCAAACTGCCAAAATTGATGACATTAATGGATAATTAGGGTGAATCCACGAATATAAGATCGGATTTTACGCAATAAATTTGTTTCTAATTACGATTTGACAGGCTTATTTCGAAAAGTACCGAATTTTCAAATATATATAAGAGTTTCATTTTATTATAATGAAATCATTTTCATAAGCACGCAGAGCTTGTCATTTTCCGAGTGAACTAATTTCTACATGTATACGCAGTTCTATCGCAGAAGGGCGAAAACGCAAGCTTCAGCTATGGCTCCACGGAAAGCAGCAAAGGCGAATGTCGAGGTTGCAGGGAAAGGCCCAGATAATGTCTCCGACACTTCACTCCGGAGTGTCGACTCGATCCCTAGCTAGTCGTTTGTTTCAGATATTCTGCAATCTGAGTTGGTGAATTATTCAGACTCCGACGACAACGAAAGGGACGACCTGAACACTAAATACAAGATAGTGGTTCAATCCGGAATGCACAGGGTAGCAACCAGACCACGGTTGTTCTCGTATTATGATATGATCCGATGGGCGTTGGATCACATAGACCTACCCACCAAAACTATCATGAACGACCAGCGGGTCACGGTCGGGACCTTTAGGCCGGAGCATATCCAAACCATGTACAATATCTCGACGACATTAGAGTACACGTACGGTGATGAATTCGTGGATGAGTTCAAAGAGAAGGAGTGCACTCAATATGACAAAACCATGTCCTATTTGATAAAGGATTGGGTTTCGCGCTCCGCGAAATTCAG
>SNQJ01S0021043.1:157652-203571 GCA_010110895.2 Picea sitchensis | reverse complement strand
AAATTCCCACAATAACTCACGGATATATACTAAAGTGATATCCAATGTTTATACCCTCTATTCAAACATGATGTGTTAAGTTATGTGTTCCATAAACTTTGTGGCATTAGTTGTGCCATTAAACACTAGTGGATCTTTAATCTTTACATGAATCCACTTAGTGGAATTTGTTAGTGTGCATAGTCAATTAATTCTCATACTCCCTAGGGGGCCCAAAAGTAACGGACACTTTGCAATAAATGACATAGGAGAATACTATTCTCCAACTCAAATTTCCACTAGCAATTGGATTAATGTAGACTTCCCACTATCCTATGGTGAGATTATCGAAAAAGACCTTCATCCAATACTTCTTCTATCTATTTAACAAATGTATTTCCCTACATTAGATCTAATGCATATACCATCCAATAAACCTTCTTATCAAATGACATCATTATCAAATTCCCAATCAATACATTACAATACTAGGTATGGATATTTGTCATCTACTATGTCAATGAACTCAAAGTAAGCATAAATATTCACACAATTGATATAAAATTCCATCTATGCCAATTTGACAATGGGGAAAATGTGTGATTGGTTCACCAAATACCACTAGATCGACAAGTAGACCCAATTTGGTCATCCCATGAGTTCCCATGATTACTTCAGTAGGATGTTAACATCCAACCCGAAGTTGAGCTACAACTTAGAATCTTGGTTACTAGTGCCTTAGGTAACATATGGAATCACAACTGAAATATATAGAGAATTGGGGAAAATGAGAAAATAACAGCATGTATTCAATGTAATCGAGGTAGGACAACATGGGAAAAATTATGATCATCCATGCATATGTGTGATAAATCTACTATCATTGGGATGGAGAATGGGAGAGGTGAAGGGAATGAAGGGCTTGACTTCGCAATCTCTGCATACAAAAAAATCCCTTTTGGTGTAATATGTCAAAATAATTATTAGGCAGATTGGCTTCTATATAATGTAGTGTTAGTGTCAAGACCAACCAACACTATTAGAAACCAAATAAGTGAATCAATTCAAGAGCTATTGACTATCAATTCCCATGAAGTCAAAATATATAGAACCAGGAGTACCAACCATTACCATAAATCAATAGAAAGAAAATATATATATATAAAAAACTAAAAAAGGCAAGCATAAAGAAACAAGGAATTCAAAGGACAGTGAGAAGACTTGACTAGATGAAAAATAAAATGAACAATAAAATAAAGCAACAAAAAGAAAGCAAAAAAAAAATCACAAACTAGCGATTTATTGTTTTTGTTTTTTTGTTTTTTTTAAATGATTCAGTACCTCTAGGTCTGGATCGATATAGAGTTTCAAATGAGACCCATTGGTAGTAAATGAATAGATTCTAACATGTTCATCCTTACACATATACACATTAGTTCCAATGACATATGCAACTATGTAAGCTCGCATCCTAATTTTTTGAAACTTTGTGTGTTTACCCTTACAAGAATGAGAAAAATCCCATAGTAAAGCCTTATGCCCCACATCAAAAAATACAAATTTGGTGTTCCTATTAAATAAATTCTTCACCATTTATTGTTATGTTTCATGTTGTTAAGGGCATTTTCTCTTTGTTGTGGAATATTTGGGAGAGTTCAGAGGAGTTTAATTCTTCGAATTGAAAAGAAAGAGGAAAGGAGGCTAGTTAAGTTTATACATGCATCATAGCCTCTTAACCATGCAACACCTAGAACAGAGTTTCCCTAGTATTGATTTTCATTGTGGTATAGGAAACCTATAGAGCGTACAAGAGTTGAATGTGTCATTGGTAGGGTTTCTCTTTCCCACATTCTTCTTTAAGATTTTAATCAATGTTTTGTTAATGGATTCTACTTGGCCATTTCCTTGGGGATAATAAGTGGATGAGATTCAATGATTAACCCCAAACTTGCTAAAAAACTTAGTCAACTTCCCATAAATGAAAGCAATTCAATTATCATAAATAATTTCCAATGGAAGGATAAATTGTGAGAAAATATTGACTTCTAGGAAGGAAATTACCTATTCAACCTTATAATGTTTTAGTGGAACAACTTCACACCCTTCATGAAGAAATCAATGGCTATGAGGATAAACACATGGCCAATAGAAGATGGTGGGCTAATTCGGCCAATGAAGTGTAGACCCCATATCAAAAGGAAATCAAGAAGAACAAGATTTAAGGGCATGGCATAAAGTTACTCGCTTCCCATCGTATTCTATCAAATCTTGCAAGATTGCATGAACTAGTAACAATCTTTGAAAAGAGAGGGCCACTATTGACCAATCTGGATGATTTTGTCTGCAATATCCTTGGAAACAAAATGGCCACCAATGTGAAAAGGTTGAGAATCCATATAGTGAAGAACTATCAACATGATTTAAGAGATCTATTTGTCTACACAATACAAAAGTACACCATCTATAAACCTACAGAACAGTAAAATACATAATATGACATAATTTGAGGATTTTAATCTCAATCTCCTTTTGTGACTTTCAATGTTGGGAAGGCAACATTCATTATGTAAGTAACAGACAACATCATGATACTAAGGATGATCAGTGACATATACATTCTCACAATCAACAACAAATCAAGCAGATAAAGAGTCATCATCATTATTGGAATATTCATTAGGATTGCCACGCTAAGCCAGGTGGAGAGATAAATATCACCCTTTAATAGTGTGAGAAGTAAATATATAAAAATCATACTCTTGTATCTTAGTTAACTAATGGGAAAGATTTCCTAAAGGGAAAGTTTGGGACAATAGAAATTTAATGGTAGGTAGAGGAACCTTTACCTTGGTATGTTTTCCAAGAATGAAGTGGCGAAATTTTTCAGCAACCTTGACCAAAGAGAAAGAATTCTTTTCAATCAAGGTATACTTCAACTCAACGTTAGAAAGGCTTAAGATCATGAAATCAATTGATTGTTTTGAACCCAATTAATCCTATTGTAACAGGATAGCTAAGCTAGCTTTCTCTATAGTATTGTATAGGACAAAATCTTTTAAAAAATCAAGTTGAGCAAGCATAGGTGAAAAAATGGCCTTTTTGATATCCACCAAACCTCTCTCAGTGTCTTGAGACCAAGAAAATTCATGTTCCTTTTTATGCAGATTATGAATAGGCTTGACCATCCTAGAAAACTCATGTATAAACCTTCTAACAAATTTGATTTTTCCCATAAAGGACTACATGTCCTTCTTTTTGGTAGGTGGAGGAAGGTTTTGAATCACACAAACCCTTTCTAGGTCAATACTAATGCTAGAATATTTAAAAATATGGCCAAGTAATTTCCCCCATGAGACACCAAATATAGACTTAGCTAGATTCAAGGACATGTCATACTTTCTGCAAAATGGAAATACTTGCCTTGGGTGATTAAAAGTATCTCTTGATAGCTTAGAATGAATAGTATGGTCATCGAGATAAACCTAAATAATCATACCAATTAAGTCATCGAATGTTATGTGTGTATCTCTCTAAAAGGTGGCACCTCCATTAATTAGACCAAAGGGCATGCATTCATAAGTGAAGGTGCCCCACTGAGTAGTGAAGGTGGTTTTAAAATGATCTTCTCACTTGAGGTGAATTTGATCACAACCTAAGAATCCATCAAGAAGAGACATCATTTGGGATCCTACAACTTGTTGTAGGATCAATTCCATGTTGGGGAGCATAAGGTTATCCTTCACTCTTTCCTTGTTAAGGGTGCCAAAGTCTACACATAGTCAAATTTACCCATTCATTTTGTGAATTAAGACCAAGTTAGAAACCCACTCAGAGTACTTGATACATAAGTCAATAATTATCTCTCCTTCTTCTACTTCCACCTTTGTTGTTTTTGGTTTACTTTTCCTATTGCTTCATTTTCCCTTTTCTTTTTCTCTACTACTGAAGAAGAAGCCTATGCCTTAACTACATATGCATCCTCTCTTGCTAATGGTGTTGTATTTACCTAGTTAATTGCTTATAAGTCAATGGATTAAACCACTTCTATTTCTTATGCCCTTACCTATGATTTTCAAGAAGCATATTCCTCTCTAGCTACAAGGTCAACTCAATCAAAAGTATATGTGGATGTCAATGGTGGGACTGGATATAGAACTAGTTATGATATTGGAATTGAGCATATTGTCAACTTCCCTCCTAATAGTGGCCTCAAAGGCTAGAGTAACTAGTTGTTGTCTTTGCCAAATAGGAATAGTGTTGTATTTTATAGTAACAACTTGATGGATAATTCTCAGTTCAAAACCACAAAAGTCATCATATGAATATACAAAGACATCCTTGAACTCAAGGAATAAAGTAATATTATTTTTCTTTTCTAACTCGAAACAATTAGCACTTATAGACAAAGTTTTAGGGTCATCATCTGCACCAATATTCATAAGGATAGTGTATGATACCTTTCTCTTTGAAGTCTCTCGAGAGGATGTGTTCTTACTCCCAACATCACTTAGAGAAAAAGAATTATCCATAGGTAGTAAGCCCTTGAGAACCTTTTTTTTGTCTATGAGAATGACATTAGAGTATCAACTTTCTTTCAATAAGCAAAAAGCAACAAATGTCCCTATCATCCTGGAAAATTTGCCAAGAATCATCATTATCAAGTAGGTTAGGTTTATACAAATATATCATAGGGTGGCTACAATGGTTAGCCAATAACTATATCTCGAGTCTAGTAGTGTAAGGGACTAGCTTATCAACTATACAAATTTGCTTCTCTACAACTATTTCCAACTATTCATGTAGTTTCTCATGTAGATTTTGTTTTTTTAAAACCTACAGAAGGTGTGGCAATAGCGACGAAAGTTTGTCACAAACGTTTTTACTCTACCAAGGATTTTTGTGGCAATAGCGAGGAAAGTTTGTCGCAAGCCAAAAATAAGTTTTTACTCTACCAAGGATTTTTGTGGCAATAGCAATGAAAGTTCGTCGCACCTTTCCACGCTTTTTCGTCGCACATATGGCATCTGTGTTGTAAGTTGTTGGTGAGTTTTTACTCTGCCAATAGTTTTCRTCGCTATTGCCACGATTCACGTCGCAGCTTTCCATGTTTTTTCGTCGCACGTATGGCATCTGTGTCGTAAGCCGTTGATGAGGTTTTTACTTTGGCAGGGTTTTTCATCCCTACTGTGACGATGTTTCGTTGTTATTTCCATGYTTTTTAATGTAAACATATCTTCAGGATGATGACACATGGTGGCCTTATGTCATCGATGTTTCCACGAATACCTGGTTCGTGGATATAGCGACGAAAAAAGTCCCATGAAAAATAGTCTTTTGTTTCGTGGAAAGTACGATGGATATGTGTGCCAATAGCAACGAAAAACCATGGAAAATTTGGTCATATGTAGTAGTGGATGAACTTGCATTTCGCACAAGAGACTAAAATCTAAAACCATCAACGTGACAATAAAATTCAGTGTGCGCAACGAATTTAATTACTCAACTAGTTATACATTGCATTATTGAATTGTGCGTGAACATTCTATTCAATAAATCTATCTATTACACATCAACAATTTAGGCGCTCGAGAAATTAATTAATAATTCAATCATTCATCAACATGATTAAAGGCGCAATAGTAATCTGGCTATTGATACCTCATACATTGTCAACTAATGGCGCCAGGCAATAGTCATTAAATCCATCTACTAACAATTCACAATTTAACTTGGTATAACCATGCATGTGTAAACTGGTTTCTGGACCAACACACCTCAACGTGCACAGAGGCGTGAAAGTAGTCATTACTTTAATTCAAATGTGCATGAATTCCATTCGCAAGAAGTTCAAGGCACAAGAGAATTAAATCCTAAATCTATCATACAAGGACACAATAGAGGGTGCAAGGGAAACATCTATTTTATTCCAGACGTGCAATTAACCCCAAAAGGAAACAACAATGAAACTACGATTATTCCACAGTGTGCATGTAATCCCATTACCATATATCACAATCAATCATCAATCATTGCGCAAGAGTCCCCAAGCCTTTTTATTCCAAGGCGCAAGGAAATATAAAACTTTACCTATCATTACGACATACAATCCATTTGTGCAAGAGGTCCGAAGACTAGAACCATCATTACTACAATAATCCAGTATAAGTAAAAAGTGTCCTTTATTGGTTCTAGCATTTTCTAAGTAACAATATTTTTAGCTCTAAATTGTTAAATTAAAGTATTTTATGGGGTTGGTCCCTCTTTYAATCCTTAGTTGTTTTGTGTCCGACCTAAATTAATAATTAAAAGTTGTTTTCAAAAAACATCCCCACAATTTGTATAGCATTAACCATGCTAAAGGATGGAGTTCATAAGAGATCAACTACCAAATCACATTGGACAAAGTAGGGCATTCGAGGCCAAGAAGGGCGCTAACCGTGGGCGAAATAAGGGCCAAAGACAGAGGGGATATTCAATGATTGATTAAACCCCCGACAACTGCATCCTCGAGTTATGCAGAGGGTCTGAGGAAGGGATGCGCAGATATTTTCCAGCTGGGCAGATCACAGGTATGGTGTGTCCTGGTGAAAAACGCAAGGAGATCACGGGAAAAACTGATCTTTAAGAATTTGTTGCATGAAAAAAAAACAGGGAAACGCTGAATCTCTAAAAAGGACAAACGTTGGGATTCAATACCCCAAGATTTGCAGAAAGGAAGGCCAACGCAGAGGAAGAAGGTTATGGAACAACGCTGAGGGAAACAACCGTCGTTGTGGGAAATGGGGATCGCAGAGGATACCCACTTGATAATGAACGATGAGCCCAAGCTATGCGTAGAGAACCCCAGCTAGGCNAAAAAACATCCCCACAATTTGTATAGCATTAACCATGCTAAAGGATGGAGTTCATAAGAGATCAACTACCAAATCACATTGGACAAAGTAGGGCATTCGAGGCCAAGAAGGGCGCTAACCGTGGGCGAAATAAGGGCCAAAGACAGAGGGGATATTCAATGATTGATTAAACCCCCGACAACTGCATCCTCGAGTTATGCAGAGGGTCTGAGGAAGGGATGCGCAGATATTTTCCAGCTGGGCAGATCACAGGTATGGTGTGTCCTGGTGAAAAACGCAAGGAGATCACGGGAAAAACTGATCTTTAAGAATTTGTTGCATGAAAAAAAAACAGGGAAACGCTGAATCTCTAAAAAGGACAAACGTTGGGATTCAATACCCCAAGATTTGCAGAAAGGAAGGCCAACGCAGAGGAAGAAGGTTATGGAACAACGCTGAGGGAAACAACCGTCGTTGTGGGAAATGGGGATCGCAGAGGATACCCACTTGATAATGAACGATGAGCCCAAGCTATGCGTAGAGAACCCCAGCTAGGCGGCCATACCGAGTATTCTAAAATACTACGCGAGTGGTGGGAGCCTCGGTCATCCACAGGGGTTGTAAATTCACCTCTATTAGATCACACGACTTCTCGTTAGGGAGGTCTGAAGCTAAAATTCCAGATTTTGTAACAATCCCGGTGACCATAAATGACAAGAAAAGACGACGTTAACTTTCATATCACAGATATCTCATTGGAGAGAAATCACTTGGCTAAATTCCCAGAAATAGCCAGTTTACACCAAACGCAAGGTCACAAGTGAAGGATGCAAGTAGATTTAAGAGATTAAGGGTAGAAGTAAGCAAACATCGTTGAGGGTAGCCAGATATTAGTAGTCGCGTGGAAGCTTTTTGGGTAACATAACAGCCATTACTAAGTTCAATACATTTAGACATCGTTCAACAAAACCACTACAGTCATAATGTAAAAGCGTTCAAATTAAACCGATACAGTCATAATGCAAAAGAGTTCAATTAACCAATACATCCATAGTGTAAAAGAATGTGAAGAAAATACCGTAACCAGTGACGATGGGTTCGTCGACGTTCTTCCGCCATTGTGCTTTGTTCTATCTCGTGCTTGCTAATTGTTGAGACATCATCGGTACCTCCCAGCCAATGTTAGGGATACTCTTCTTCTCTGTGAGCCCTTCGAGCCGCAAAGGGGCCATGAACACAAACGAGAGAAAAGATAGCTCCCAGCTCGCCTCACAAGATCGAGCTACCACTCTCTAATCGAGCTTGGCATCCCAACTCCCAAAAGAAAAATCAATCAAGAAAAATATTGGCAGCATAACCTTACGCCTACCAGTCATCATCAATTCCCCTTCTATGCCATTTATTTTATAGAGTTCTCTTAGTGACTAGTTGTCAAAATGCACATTAAATTGTTTTTATTAAATTTTTATTAGGAATATTCTCCCCCGTACACTTGTCACCGGATCCCTTAGTTGCACCAGAAATTCATTTAATTAATTAAATTAATTTGCCGATTTCCCTCACCCACCTAAAAGCGTTCCTAAAAACACTCATCGATGTCCCTTTATTCCCTCATATTCCCTTAATGACTGACACCTTTCTTAAAGCTTAGTTGAGTTCGAAATTGGAAAGTTCTCTAAACTAGATTCCCTTCTATGTTTCACATTCCAATTGAAATTAATTTCCCTTTTTTTGTCTAAGTTCGAAATTAGCAAGTTTTGCACATAAACAACAATTAATCATTTTAAATAATTTAATCCTTTAATTTTTTAAAATTATATTTTACCCCCACTTTCTTCACCCCCCTTTATTAATTGCTTAATTGATTTTCTTGTTCTCATGTCCTACTTAGACCTAAGCTTAAATTCAACTAAGCTTAGTAAAAAAATTAAACTTTATTAAAAAACGATTAAACTTTACTCAGTTAACAATTATCTTAAGGCTGACCAAGTCAAAATGAGATATGGTTTTCTAGGTACCTAGGTTCATTGGCTCACTAGTGTTAAAAACCACGATGTTCCCTTCAAGACACACTATGTACTCCAAGGGTTCCACTCTCCTTCATTCAAGTTTCATTTATGGGACATGCCCTTCAAGACGCACTATGTGCTCCAAGGGTGCCACTCACCTTTTGACTGATTTTGGTAGACGTCTTCCCTTGGAGTCAATACTCCATCAGGTGACCTTATGGGAGACAAAGGGCCACTAAGGAATAAGGACCCTGCCTTATTATGCATCCCTTTGAATCTTCATGAGCGACTGTCGCAGTCTGACTTCACGACATCATGGATCTATCGAACTAGGTAATCGTTAACCTACACTTCAAGCCATGCCGGTAGTGCTAGTAGGTTGTGGCGGGGATGTTGCCACACCTATCTGTCAACATCTGTGGTTGTCATGCATGACCCCTTTAATCCAAATGTTATTTTGATTAGCAGTCTATCAACAACCTGCATCCATCAACAAACATGTCAGCGATCCATAAACAACATCATAATATACCAGTCATATGTGACATATGCAATGACAAAAATATGCAAACCATAAACAATCCACTCCCTGACTCAATACAGAGTCCAAAGAGGTCCATGGATGCCATCGACATCCTCAATTTGTTAAGAGTCCTTCACACTCAGGAGAAGCCAGTCAATAGCACTTGTCTATACATAATAACATAACATAACATTATAAATCCAATCTCAGCATCAGAATCCATAAGCAAAGTAGTCACTCATATAATGAATTGGATCACTTGCATGCAAATGTCCTCAAAGATAAGTCACATCAGAAGTGCACACAAGAGAGGGATGTTACATACACCCCCTATTGTTTTAAAGTTTGTCCCGAAGTTTCACAGTACACAAGTGCATAAATAAAGTATCTGGCAATATCTAAATGTCTAGCTATCAAACAAAAATGGGAATTGTTGACACATATCATATGCATCCTCCAAGGTAGTCGAGAGTGGAATATAATCGTCCCACTGGAACTTGACCTGATCGACATTCGATGTTGTAGCTATCGAATGCAATAGTCCAGAAAGCAGATTGGCTCCTCCGTGAGTGCACCCTCGCCCAACATCTGCCAAGAACTCAAATAAATCACATGCATAGCATCACTGACCTAAATTCGGACATAGATACAAGATAAGCATTGTGAAATGCCTCAAGAATGAGGCATGACTAGCCGTTAGGCCCTTCATAATTATGGTCACACGATGCACATCGATAAAACCCTTCTGTTGATCTTGTGCTTCTTCCAATCCTTTTTCTTATCGTTTGTACTTGTTCTTCCTTTTCTTGGATTGCTTTTGGTCCTACTAGGACCCCCCTTTCTCATGTCTACCCAGCTCAAGGCATTTGACACGGTCGCCTGTAGAGAAACTCAACGGTGCCATCTTAATGGTAACTTGATGGTTGTTGTTGCATGCAAACTCGGCCAACAACAAGAACTATTCCCAACGTTTATGTTGGTCCAACACACACATATGCAATGCAACCTTCCAAATTTGGTTTGTTCCTTCGGTCATCCTTTCTATCTCAGAGACATGTTGTACTAAAGTTCAATGGTGTTCCCATGACCTCTTGGAAAACTTGTCCAAAATTGTCTTGCAAACCTCGATTCCCTTATCGGATAAGATTCTTTTGGTACATCTAGCAGTCTCAATATATTGCTGATATAAACTCTAGCTACACCTAGCGCTTGATGCGTCGTACGCACAGGGAAAAAGGTGTGCACTCTTTGTCAGAGTGTCAACTATTATAAAAATCTAGTCGTGCCTCCTTGCCATTAACGAAAATCCAACAATAAAGTCCACCAAAATGACCTCCCATTTCGATTATGAAAAAGCGTGTGGATGAAGTAATCCTGCCAAATATCTATGTTCATCCTTCACTTGCTGACATCTTAGACCCTCTCCATGTAGATAACTATTTATGCCTTCATCCCTACAAGAAGAATGAGGGATTAATGTCTACCCTCATCTTCGTGACTCCAAGAAAAGCCATGTACACTCTCTATGAGCTTCATTTAAGAGAAAACCTCTCAACTTGTCATTGGGCAGTAAGTAAATCTAGTTATTATATCTCAATGATATGTTTTTTTCTAAAGTATATCTCTCAATTTTGGTACCAACATGGTGTCTTGTCCAATATAATTCCTTAACCTCTTTATACCACTCATCGTCACGTTGTAGTTAGAATCATTTCATAAAGATTTGTCTGAAGAGGTATCACCGAAAACATGTGTGGTCTCTAACTCAATGCATCAACCACTCTTTTCACTGTTCCTTTTATGTAGGTAATCTCTAGACCGTACTCGCTAAGCATTTCCGACCAATGCCTTAGTCACGCATTCAAGTCACTTTACGTAAAAATGTATTGGAAACCATAGTGGTCCATTTTATTTAGTTCAAATTTTTGTCCAACCAGGTAGTGCCTCCACACTGTCATGGCATACACAATGGCTAATAACTCCAAATTGTGCATCGCTCAGTTCTCCTCATGCCTTCTTAGCTTCCTTGAGGTGTAAGTGATCACTCGACCGTCTTGCATCGAGACTCCACCTAAGCCTTCCTTGGATGCATCAGTGTATACCAAGAATTCCGCATCTAAGTCAGGGACCTTTAGTATCATGTTGTCGTCAATAGCTCCTTGAGCCTTTGAAAATATTCCACGAATTTCTCGTCCACACAAACTTCTTGTTCTTCTTCTACAATTTCGTAATCGGATTGCTATCTTCGAAAAACCCTTGACGAATTATTGGTAATATCCTACTACCCCTAAAGCTATGTAATTCTGGGACGTTCGTCGGTGCAGGCCATTCCATGATAGCCTCTACCTTCACTGGATCCACAACGATACCTTTGCTGGAGATTACATGCCCAAAAAAAACATTTCGATAGTTTTGCAAACAATTTGTTCTCTTGGAGACACTGTAGTACCAGGTGAAAAAGTTTGTCCTAGTTTCCCTCGTCCGAGATTATATCAAATATCATCAATGAGTACTTGAACAAAATTTTCCAAGTATTCACAGGAAACCCCATTCATCAAGTTCATGAATATCCCTGGGGAGTTTTTCAGTCAAACAGTAACTCGTATTGTCCAAACCTCGTCTTAAACATAGTCTTAGGAATGTCTCCCTCCTTGATCCGTAACTGGTGATACCCTGATCTCAAATTAATCCTTGAAAACACCGTCGCACCCTTCATTTGATCAACAGATCGTCTAACCTTGCCAACAAATATTGGATCTTGATCATTTCCTTATTCAATTGTCGGTAGTCAATGCAGAGTCTCCACGACCCATCCTTCTTTTGTATAAAAATAATAGGCGCACCCCATGGTGAGGCATCAAGGGTCTAAATAAACTTTTAAAAGTCTCAAATATTCTTATTTAACATGTCAGTTGCAATCCAAAGAAACATTTTCCTTATTTTGGGCTTCCAGCGAGTCTCTATCACATCAAAGTAGATGGGGGAAATGCTTCTAGATAAATCTATTCACAATGAATCATGGGAAGAATTGATAACAAATTTAGAGGCCAATATTACCAACTAGATGGATTGCTTCCTCACCCTCTCCAGAAGGATACTTTTGATCGAATCGGTCCTCTTCTCGATGCCCTTATATATTTTCTTGGTTATGCAAACCCAAAAAAAATAATAAAAGATATCAGAAATATCCAACGGTCCTTCCTACGAGGGGGAGAGATGAAAGAAAATAAATGGGCATTGGTTGCATGGGAAAAAATAAATATTCCCAAATCACATGGAAGAGTGGGTATTAGGGAACCACATCACATTTTCCAAGCTTTAGAATAAATACTATGGTGGAGGTGGATAAAGAGTCTAGAATCCAAGATATGGAAGCTCAAATATATGCCCAAAACTCCCCAGCAAGAGATAATCATGCTATATGGAGAGAGACCCAATTCCCTTGTCTCGCACAATGCTTGGAGAAATAGAGGAATCGTTCAAAAAGAGAGCTTCTAGGAAGTTCATAATGGTCAGTTTGAACTATTATGAGATGATGTGTGCGAACAAAAAACCATCCTAGGAGTTAATGAGCATCTTATTCAAGTAAACAAATCCATGTTAAGCAAAGGATGGGTCAAGATTCATCAATATTGGAAGGACTTGGATCCCATAGGGACATATGATATAAATTATAAATATTTAGAGTATTGACCTATCAATTGGATCGAAGATCTAAAAATCACGATGAAAGAGGAGCTGCACCTAATACAGATTAGATCAAGGGAAGGACAAGATATCTTGAGATGGGAGAGAAGAGGATACATAAAATTTAGGATCTGAGATGCTTATTTGAAGGAAGTGAATCTATCAGACAAAAATTGGGGGGAGGAATGGAAAAAGGTCTAGCAACCTGAGTTGTGGCCAAAGATTTCAACTTTACTCTAGATTTTGATATGGAAAAAAGTCCTAACATGGGACTGTCTACTATGTAGGTAGATTTAAGGCACATCCATATGCATGATGTTTCTATAGGAGAAGGAAACAATAAACCATTTCTTTTGTGGCTATACGGTAGGGTCTATCTTATGGGATAGAGGAGTAAATTTCTTCTGGAATTTAGATAGAATAAAAATGACACCACCAAAAAAACTGTAGAGTGGAGTCCAGATCCTTTCTCGAATCCCATACTTAACAAAACATGGAATATATTCCCAAGGGTATTGATGTGGAATGTCTGGAAGGAAAGAAATAAAAGGATATTTAAGTATAAAATACTCACATTAGACCATATATGGAATATTATTCATGCAAATATCCAAGAGTCCATTTCTTCATATGCATGGAAAGAGGAACATGGAATACTAAAAGAAGAGGAGGCTACAATATTAAAAAATTGGAGGCTAGACCAACTTCATTATCGAGGGACAAAAATCCCCAGAAAGATTAGGAATAGAATCAAACAAAAATGGATGCCACCACTAGAGGGGTCACTCAATTTGAAATTTGATGATGCCTCAAAGGGAAATCTAGGCCCCTCCAGTGTGGGGGGAGTCTTTCTCAATGCAGAAAGAAAAAACATTTCACTTTTTGCAAGTAAGTTGGGGAAAAATAATAATAATGGGCAGAGTTAGAAGGTTTGTTTAGAGGTTCAACCACATCAATAGATCACGGATACCAATCACTTATTGTAGAACTAGACTCACTCTTACTAGTTTCAAATATTAGGAAATTGATAAACAGTTCCCATCCTAAGAAAATTTCAAAAAATTGGAGATTATATTTTGGGCTTGCGGAGGTATTTAGAATGACCGCGACCATCCCAGTGGTTATCCCATTACATGTGAGAAGAAGTGCAAATGCAGTGGAATGATATATGGAAAATTTAGGGGTCATACAACCAACAAATTTTGAATGGAAGGGGATCTCATACCATGGAACCTCTTGCGAGATGCCATAAATCTAAGTGACATGTACTTGCATCTGTCGAATGAGGTGATGGAATTTGAGACTGGGCCTAGGAAAGTCACGAAACCCCATAATCTTGATAAGATGGCATGGAAAACTAGTACAACAACAAGGACATCTGGTAATGAGGTTAGTTATAGGAAGGACATGTCGATGGGAATGGGCAGTCAACCATCAGGTGAAGAGGAGGATCCTAAAAGCATGCTCAAAGTGGGAAAATAATTATCATAATTAAAATTCTTAGTGTGAGAGATGGTGGGAGTATGCAACTGTCAATGGAAGGTGGGGTGGAAACTCTAGAAGCCACCATGGAGATTACCATATGCGATGACGACGATGAGAGGCGAAGTTTTAAAGTATCGTTTTGGTGGGTAAGGTCGAAAATTCTTAAACCAATTGGGAAGTCTGATTCTAGATGGATCCCCACTTCAAAAACATGAGAGACGCATAACAACACGAGATAAAGAAAAGTTGCGAGGATGAATTTGTTGTAATTTAAATAGCTCTCTGAGTCTTGGGAGGCACCCAGGGTACATAGTAGAATGAAAATTGTGAGCATTTTTAGGAGAGTTTGGAGACCCTAGAGAAGTGATAGCTTTTGGGGAAAATGAGAGGTTAGGCACAAGCATAAGAGGACCACATAAGACATGGGGATACCACCAAGAAATAAGAGAAACGTAGGTGGCGACAATATGGCTAAGCATGGTGTGAAGGGTGGTAGCCAATGGGGGAAGTGAGCAAAAGCATCCTCCTCCCACGGGCCCGTGAACAAAAAAATGGTGTTCAAAGCTTTCTAGATAGTTTATTCCATACTCAAGTACCTATTCTCTAATTCATAGAAGAAGGTGGCAACAAAGGTCAAGGAAACAATGACAGTGCAGACGAGGGGATCTTGGAAGAGGTGAAGGAATGGGTGGAAGACCCATTTTATTCCAGGACGAGAGAAACCAAATACTTTAAGTTGGAAGAAACATACTATATAGTTAAGGAAATGGTGGCTCAAGCCATAGAGGGGACTAGGAAGGCACAAGGGGACACCTTGCATGCAATTAGAATTCTTGAAGGAAAAGTTGAAATTTTATGTAAGCCTCAATAAGGAATTAAATTCAGAGTTACTCCAAAAGGACACAACATGGAAAAAATAGAGGTATGTTCCAAGAACCTAATCTCTCTATGATCTATGTACCAACCCATCTAGATTGGAAATGACAAATAAGGAAATGACTTGGGAGAGGACACCAAGATGGGTCTACACCAAGTTGGAGCTAAGGGGGACCAGGTCTGAACTATTTTCTATTTAAGTTCAGTAGATAATATTAGATTGTGTAGTATGCATAGGGAGTATAGAACTCACAAAGGTAGACCTTAATGGAATTATCTCCAAACTATTAGTTATGATTATCAGTTGGTTTTCTGAGAAAAAACTTAATACTGTTTTGATGAAAACTTGGTTGATTTCTCTCAGGGATGGACACTGGTTTCCATTTTGGCAGGTCCCCCCAAGAAGGATGTAATTTTTTTGTGTATATACAATAGAAAAACATACATGGTTTTTAGATTTAAAAAAAAATTCCATGGGAAATTTGGAAAACCCATGAATGTGAAATAATAATAAAATATCATAAAATACAAACCTAAAGATTTTGAAAAAATGCATGCAAAGTCGATCCCTAAGGTAAAAGTAATTTTTCGATAGCAATTCCTAGAAAATAATAAATATTTATCCATGGTGTATGTTGATAAAGTCTCAATTTGGAAATTTCCAGATATAGTAAGTTTGATGATAAAGTCCCAATGTGAAAAGATCTAGATATAGAAAATTCCCAAATAAAATAAAAATAAATATACATGGGATTCGAGGAGGGGAAAATTTTGAAACCATGTATGGATTTGGAAATCCATGGGTAAAATAAAATAAAAATAAAAATAAAATAAATAAAACTAGACAAACTCATATATACAAATTAAAATTTGGATGTGGTTAGGAAAAAATGAGGTTTGTTTCCAAATCAGGGTCAAGGTTATACTACGGGTCAAGGTTATACTACGGGTCAAGGTTATGCACCTAGGTTACGATTCTGAACCTAGAAATCAAAATATGAAACAAATCATATCATGAAAACTGCAAAAATTTGGAGTCCTGGATGTCTGAGATCCACATAAAGTGTATGCCCTTGAAACAAATCTAGTTGTGTGAATGTCACATCATATAGGAAAGGTCAACATGACATAGAGGGAGTCACTTGGCATAACATAGGATAATTGGAAACCTAGATGACGCCCCATACACCATGTTAGATGGAATGTATCCTGCCATATCATATGCCACATGAGGTAAGAATGACGTGTCCAACTCCTAGTCATTGGAGGAAGAAAATAGAATAAACGAGTGAACAATCTTTATTGGATATTGTAAAGGCATGGATCTGGAATTCATGATTTAGATGAAGTAAATTGATAAGAGAAAGGCCAAATTTGGATGATCCATGAGTATAACACCTAGGAAGCCACGTGGATTCCACGCAAGAGCTAAACTAGACACCCAAAAGAAGTATCACATGAAGATTGCAGACAAAGAGGTCGGATGAGGAAGATAACACGTTATATGCAAAATAAGAAACCTTGGGGATGGCATATTATACAACATATCAATGCCACATAAGTTTAAGATAATGTAAGACTCTATGAGGATGAGTTGAATGATATGCAAGTTGTCAAGACATGGATCATCATACTGAGATAAACACTGCACCAACGAAGGTCAGATAAGTCGCATGTATCCAACAAGTGATAGGATGCCACATCATACAAATCACCAGATGTTAACATCATGTAAGGTAAACCATAGGATGAAAGGGAGATTGATGTTAGTCTGGCATGCGAAAAAAGTCAATCCGATAAAGGAGAGCCTGACAGAACTTCAGGCTTTGGATTTTGGAAAACTCATTTGTTATTATAAACAAAACATCCAATGAGAATAACTCGAAGAGGGGAATTCGATAGGCTCTAGGCCTTGGGTTTTCGAAAGTTAAAATTAATATGATAAACCAACTTTCCAATAGGAGGAGGTCGATAGAAATCATCTGATAGGCTTTCAGGCCTCAGAATTCAAAAAACTCAAAGATATGTCTTTTTTTCATCCCGATGGAAAAAATGGAGAATTTAATCTCGATAAGGTAAGTTTGATGGCTCACTATATAATACTCGGATCCTAAAATAGGTCAAGGTTCCACTCGGGATCACTCAAGGTTCTATTAAAACAATAAAATACAATAAAATTCAGATCTGGGATAATCATGAATTTAATAGGAAATGTACAAGGTGATAAAGTCAATTTCAGATTCGGGTTCGAGAAAAATGAGACTTAATTCTAAATGTTGGCTTCAATGATAATGAAGATATGATAAGAGGAAGAATAATAATGACTTTATGTATGCATTTCAGAGGTAAAGCAGTTAGATAAAGAAATATGTGTTTTCCCATGGCACACTTGAGATTTCCATTTTTTTCATTAATTGGAAGCCTTTCCCTTGAGTTCTCATTGTGGTATGTGACCAAATGCACATGATCTTCTATTTCGACAAGATTCTTTGAAGACTTGAAATAACATAAGTATCTGATAAAGAACATGACTTTGTAACCATATTACTGCAACCATATAAATAATAATATTTTTTATGCAAGGAAGAAAATATTGGTTAGTACATTATAAATATTATATTCTTTCCCCTTTCCAGTAACAAGTCTATGAAAAAGAATTGGGTTTGTCCAAAAAGGAGGAATTCCTTAGAAGAAATCATCTAAGATCTTGGCTTATTATGAAAAATCAGTTGTTGTAAACAAATTTCATGAAAGATGCATGTATTTAATCTCAAACTCTTGAAAACAATCAAAGTTATTGTGATTCTAGTTATGGATTTTAAACTGAGGAATCTAATTAACATGTGAGAATTTGAGCATGAATACGAGGATAACAGGTACAAGATACAAAGTGACAATATGATCTTCATTCAAACCAACCATTCACTTCTCCATTATAAAGTGATATGATAGTACAAAATGATGCACAAGGAAATATAATATCCTTAAAAGAAAATCCTCTTCAAGTCATAAAACAGAGAATCAAAACCTTGCAATCATATAGGATCAACAAACACCTTTAAATCCATGGAAACTTTTACGGGCTATATATCTCCCATGGGATAATTTTCCATGATTTTTCCAAAAAAAAAGACTCGTCAATTTCCATTTTTTCTAAAAGTAATTCTCTCAAATTATATAAAATAAAATTAATTTACCTTAAAAATAGCCTAAATTTTATAGAAACTATATAAAATCCTTAGAAATTTGAATATTTTAACAAAATATTGCCAAACATTTTATACTTTGCATATTAAGGACTAATAAGATTCTCCAAGGTTTCTACATTATCCATCCTTAAAATTACCTCTGTTTAAATCTATTAAAACCAATTAATGCAAAAGGATCAAAAGACGACCTATCAATATCATCACACGAGGATGAAAGAAGCATCATAAATCAAAGGTATAATGAAGAACATTTGAAAGGAGAAGCAAAGATAAAATGGGTTATGGAAAACCTCCTCAAAGATAAACAATCGATAAAGATCTAAAACCCTTAACACCCTCAAGGTGGATAAAGAATATTCAGTAGGCTTATAGTAGTAGTGGATTAGACATTAGAGATCAAATTTAGAATGGGGGGCCTTTCCTTTTTCTTATAAAATAAAAATGAAAGGGGGGTTGTTATGGACACAACAAGAGAAACCTAATTTTCCTTCGGGTCTAGATGAAGATGTGGATATCACACTTATCCCAGAGACTAAGGTGAAGTGTGCGGATCTAGGTAAGGAAGATGATACACAAGAATAATTAGAACCCACAGATCAAGACAAATCAGAATTGACAAGAAATAGAAAGGACCTCATAAAGTACAAATGAAGCTTGGAAAAAAGTAGTAAAGAAGAAAAAATCTCCTTGAATACATGACAACCAATCTTGACAAGAAGCCAAACCCATGTTGTTGAACCGGACTTCGACCTAAATAATACAGCAATGGAAGAAGCAACAAGTTGACATGTGTTTTGCTAAGTTATATGTTTCATAAATTCTTTAGTATTTTAGGTTTATTTTATAGAATCTATACCACTGAGAAGTACTGGAATTTTTTTCCAAAGGATATAATTAGGCTATGTCATAGGCTAATAGATAGTATGGATTTGTGTTATTGTATAAAAACTCTAAAACAGATTTGGATGTAATTAATTTGTAGCTTTGTTGTATTTTTTTTAATTAATACACAATCTCCCAATTAAAGTTAAAAAAAAAAAATGTCATAGAAATTTATTATTTACAAATACGTTGTTTAAAGCGGGGCCATTTCTCAATGAGTTTGGTTATGCTCATAATAGAAATAATTCAATAAAAGATCAATAAAAAAATCATTTAATGTTTTCTCTATGTTCACTCACATAGAATGGAAGATTAAAATATGATTTGTTTACTGTATATATTACCATAGGTTCATCTTAACTCCAAATTTGTGAAGTAACTAAAGGAACCCAAAAACAATTGAGATACATATCTCTTGGTGTTTGAAATATTTAAAGTTAAGATGGATTTACATTGGTGTACTTTATATATACAAAGTGAGTTGATAAAAAACAGTCGGAAATGGTGGAAAACATAATTTCCTAAGATTCCTCTTCTTCTAATAGTTGATATCATTTCATTTTTATAGTGTTATTTTGTATATAAAATCGATCTTAACATCAAATTTATCAAACATTGATAGAGATAAAATCCCCCAACCTACAAACTAATTTTGAAGCTTTATACAACATGTGTGGTTGTGGGAACTACATGCATTGTTGAAAGAAACTATACATATATTAGTCAATGCCATATGAAGTATGGGAATCTCATGAATGGGACTACCAACCAATGTGTTAAAGAATGTAAAAAATTCATTTTGTAACTAAATTTTATATAAGTAAACAAATTAAAAAATTGCATACATGAATTAATTAAAGAACCCAACCCCAATTTCACTTAGCCTCTCAATTCACTACTCAAACAAGTTGTTTAATGATTTTAATAAATTTTTAATAGTTGTTTGATGATTTCAATAGATTTTTAATTCATTTCTTTGTTAAATAAAAATATATATATAATTTTAATAGATTTTTAATTCATTTATTATTGTTATAAAGTATTAAATATTAATTTTACTTTTAACATGAAATTAAATACACATTTATCATATTAAAATGTAAAACATGAAATGAATTACATATCTATCTCATATTAAGACTTAAAAAACACCTTTTGATACACTCAATCAATCATCATAATAGTGTAGAGATAATGTAGGATAAGTGAAATCTTGCAATTGAGAAAAGATAATGTAGGATACGTGCAATCTTGCGATGAAGAAGACACGATATACTAGCTCACTTTAATATAGATAAGTCATTAGTGAATGAGAAATTCTTTTATCAACTAATCAAAGAGTAATTTTCTAAAATATTTATATAAATTATGTAAAATAAAAAAAATTATTAAATTTTTTTTTTAATAAAAATATAAAAACCATATATATATTAGTGAATGAGAAATTCTTTTATCAACTAATCAAAGAGTAATTTTCTAAAAATATTTATATAATTATGTAAAATAAAAAATTATTAAATTTTTTAATAAAATATAAAACTATATATATATATTAGCATGCACTTTAGCAATCTAATATGTTTTATGATAAATGAAATACAACTATATATATATATATATATATATATATATATATAAATATATAAATTTCAATTAAGTCTTTGTCAAAGCATCAATATGATTATCAATCAAGTACTTCTCAAAATACCAATATGATTGTTTTGGCCATGGCCATTCTAATAGCTTGTATGATAGACTTGTCATAGTTAGCAAACACCTTAGGTTATGATATACATAAATTTTGACTTGTCAAATGAGAAGAAAATGCATAAATCATATTGGTTTAGAACAAAATATCTACATACAAGGATGAGTTAGACCTTAGCTAGTGATAACTTAGAAATTCATTACATCATTTCTTCCCATATGACTTACACCTTACATAGTGGTAACTTAGAAATTCATTACATCATTCCTACATGTGTATAAAGAAAGTTTAAAATAAATTATATACTATTTCAAGCCATATTCTACCCAATAATTATTGATTTGATTTTATGATTGATGTGTTTTAGAAAGGACATCTGTAAATTATCATGCAGTTATTGGAATCCAATGCTATAGAAAGATATAGTTAAAATTGATTTAGATTTTTAATTGATTTTTTTAATGATATTAATTGATTCAAAATTGAGAAATATTGTTTTACTATGCACAAAAAATTTAGATCATGGTGAAACTCTTCTCATACTTGAATTTTTTGTCGAATTCTTATCAATTTTATGATAAACAATAAAATCCTTTTATTACAATATTAGCTTACTCCCATCAATAAAGACCACTTGTGTGAAACAAGTTTACCTGGTTAATTATTGTAATATTGAATGATCCTCTATACTCTTCTTTATTTAATTCTCAAGAGAGCAGACTAAATTAAAAATCTATAATATATTTTGAGCCCTTGTTATTTGTGATATTATTTGTGATATTTTTTTTTTTTTTTTTTTAAGCAATATTGATTTAGAAGAATGGGAAGGCTCAATTTCAGGAAAGCAATAAGGTGTATCCATCAGAGATAAGATTCATATTCGTGATCTGCTTTACAATTATGAAAAAACTATTTTAATCAACAAACTTTAGAATTTTATTGAACAACTTCTATGCACATTGGATATGTTCTTTGTTAGCTACATGTTTCAACTTCTATACACACTGGCTATATTCTTCGGCTTCATATTTTTTTATTGACTACATGTTTATAAAAGAATTCATTGAGTTTTCTTCCTCAATGAATTGGGACATGAAAGATAAAACAAAACTTGCAAACGGACAGGAGTTCTTCTAGATTAATATTGATAATAAGAAAGACCGTGTCTTAGAAGTGTAGATTTTATAAGGTTTTCACATTACAGTCCCCAGTCCACTCAGCTGAAGCAGAATTGCATTGTTGAAGCCATTTGGATGATTTTGATCAAACACATTACATGAATGGTCACAATTCTTGTTAATAATCCTACTGCACGACTCTTTCCTGAAGGCCTTCCCGGCTTCTGAATTCCATATCTTTAAGAAATAACCAGTGGGTAGATTATTGCTAGGCATCGTGATCATTTCGACTGTGTTATTAGTGTGGTAACCAGCAGCAGACTTAAAGGACATGAGCGATGATTCTCTCGAGAGACGAGCTTCTGCTTCAAGCCTTGTAATTTTCCCACTGTGCCTTGTGCCTCGTGAGATCCAAGACCTCGTACCCCTGTGGAGCACTGTTATTGGCTTCTGATTTACGTGCATGGGTTGAGGGATTGAGACCAGGCTTGGAATTTCAAATTTATGAAAATTTAGTGAAGATTATTTGGTTTTTAAGTTAGTTATTTTATGTTTTTTTGTAAATTTATGGGTGTCAATTTTTTTTTTGATGTTATATAGATTTTAATTTCTGGAATTTCAAAAGAAGAAATACTATGTGGGGAAATAGAAGCATAGCTAAAGCATTTCCATCAAATTTGTTGCAAATTGCCAAACAACATTAGTAGCTGAGCCCAAATTTTACATCTAATCTAACCTTTGAGTAAATCAGTGAAGTGTAAGCAAACTAGGAGTAGAGCAACATCAAATTTCATTTACTGTTTCATTTACTTTTAAAATTAACTTCTGTCAAGTCTGTAGTTGCTGTAGGTTTCAGAGACCTTAAGTAAGATAAATTTTACATCTAATCTAACTTTTGAGTAAATCAGTGAAGTATAAGCAAACTAGGAGTAGAACAACATCAAATTTCATTTACTGTTTCATTTACTCTTAAAATTAACCTCTGTCAAGTCTGTAGTTGCTATAGGTTTCAGAGACCTTAAGTAAGATAATTACTTATCAGAAATTATGACGGATACCTTACCCAGTAAATTGTAAATTGTTCTGATTTTACATGTTAATAAATGTTGAATTGCAGATTTGATATCTAGCTGTTAAATACTTTTTAAAATGAAATAAGACCATGTGAGACGTCAAATTCCAGGCCTGATGGAGACCCATCTTCAACAAACGTTTATTCTGTAAGCTGCAGAACAATAAATTATAAGTCAGAGTCCGGCGCTTTCATGATTTCAAAATTATTCATCTCGTTGTCTGTTCTTCCCAGGAGCTGTGACGCTATGGCAGACCATCTGTGCTGCAGAACAATAAATTATAAGTCAGAGTCTGGCGCTTTCATGATTTCAAAATTATTCATCTCGTTGTCTGTTCTTCCCAAGAGCTGTGACGCTATGGCAGATCATCTGTAAGCTGCAGAACAATAAATTATAAGTCAGAGTCCGGCGCTTTCATGATTTCAAAATTATAAGTCAAGTCAGAGTACACCTGTCACTGGCACTTTCAGGATTAGGATTTCAAAATCCTGTTATGAGATTATGGAATAATGGCTAGCAATATCCTGTTTGCTACTTAGCATTCGGAATTTAATGATGTAGCAGGTGTACTATATATCGTCGGATTTGAAAGTAATTTAGATCGGATGACTTATAAATCACCTATTTTAACATTCAATGTTGGATAGCAAGCTAGATATTGATCTTAGTTTGTTTTGTTATCTGTGTTTTGAAATTGACTGAACTTGAATAACAATTTGATCTTAGGACCCTTCTATAGTGTAAAGGAGTCCTTTTTATATTGAATAAAGGAGTATTTTTTTTATATTGGGATTCAGATAATCAGTTTAGATACATCTTAACTTTGAATCTATTCAAATCTTTCTAAATTTAAACATTTCTTTAAATTTTGTAGTGTAAAAGAATTTGCAGCTCAAAAAAAGATGGACTTACCATAACCATTTTAAGTCCCGATCTATCATAAGTGTAGAGACATCAAATTCCTTGAGATGCAAATTTGATGCCTCTCCCCTTATGATAGATGGGGAGTTAAAATGGATATATATATATATATATATATATATATATATATATATCCATTTTGAGCAAAGAATTGGAGATCTCCCTCACACTCAACCCAACATTTTTTTTTACTTTCTTTGATTCTATATGCTATATACTATAGATTCTATATGCTATATACTATAGCATATAACATGTTAGAATAGATAACTTATAGGATATGATCTTTTTGGTTTTCTATAATCTTTATATAAGATATAGAATAACATATAGTCTTTATGTAACATATAGAATAGCATATAGTCTTTATATAACATGTTAGAATAGATAACACATAACATATGATTTTTTTGATTATCTATAGTTTATATATATATATATATATATAGACATAGAAATATAAATATTTTATTTATGATTCACATTGATTTTTTTTTTTAAATGTCATATGTCAACTCTATAATATTAAGTATTAAAGGAATTAAGCATCTCCCTCATTAAGTAAATCATAATTTGTTTACTTTCAATTGTTCTATTTATTTCTCTCTATATATATTCATATAAAATTATTTTATTTAAATCTTAAAATATTTTATTTATGACCCATATTGAAATATTGTTTTGTTATTAATATTTTTTTAAATGTTACTTGTCAACTCCATGTTGAGCACTAAAAGAATTACACATCTCCCTCATACTAGGTTGTGAAAAACACTTTTCTATACCATTAATCCAATACAAACTACAACACTTCTCCCAACAAAACCCTACAACTACACAGTGAATTACCATTATATACATGGTAACAATATATACATGTTTTTGTGATTTTTTTTTTTCTTTAATTAAAATCCACCCAAATTATAAACCACCAAAGTGGTATGAAACTTGTTGGATTCTAGAGCTTACGCAAGAATGCAGTCATAATCGATCAAACTTGAATCGATGTAGCTTAGACAATTTTGTTTGCCACCTTGTTGAGATGGTTAGGGTTTTGAAACATTAGTCATGATAGAATCGATTGATTGCATATTAAGAGGATGCCATTGATAAGATGGTGTGATGTCATACATAGAGATGAGATTATAAACAATTTTTGTGATGGGTAAATTCATTTACATGGGTACTTTTAAATGACATCTTACTGATTGCATATTAAGAGGATGACATTGATAAGGATGGTGTGATGCCATTTATACATAGAGATGAGATTAAAAACAATTTTTGTGATGGGTAAATTTATTTACATGGGTACTTTTAAATAAGATATTTGGTTTTGAAGTAAATATAAATATATATATATTTTTTTAATTTATGAAAATGTAATTTATCAATAAGTGATAAAATAAATAAATGATAAAGTGATGAATTTTTATTAACATAAAAATCCAAATTCAAATTTACAAATTTATGCAAATAAAATCAAATGAAAATAATAAAGTGATGAGCTTTTATTAACATAAAAATCCAAATTCAAATTGACAAATTTATGTAAATAAAACCAAATGAAAATCTTAGATAAACATCCAATTATTAAACAAATGAAAATCGTAATAATTTATATCCAATTATTTATTAAATAATTAGTTTTCATTTAATTATTATTAGTTTTCATCTCATTATTATGTCCCTATGGGACATATAGTGATTGGCTTTGTTTAATAATATGTTTTGTATTTATTATGTCCCTATGGGACATATAGTGATTGGCTTTGTTTAATAATATGTTTCATACAAAAGGAAATGTTAATCTTTTTCACGTATTTATTAAATAAGTAATTTTCATCTAATTATTATGTCTCTATGTGACATATAGTGATTGGCTTTGTTTAACAATATGTTTCATACAAAAGTAAAGGCTAATTTTTTTATTTTTTTTTGTTTATGTTAACAAAAAAATTATATTATTTTTTTATTTAGTTAGTTAGGAAACCATTTATAAGAAAAAGAAATGTAATGGTGGGGTAGTGGCCACTTCATGTTGGTTTTCATATATTTAAATTATACATACTTGTCTCTAATTTCCAAGCTCCCTTTGTATTATTTATTTTAGACAACAAATTCTATTAGTTTTTTATTTATTTATTTATTTAGTAAACCATTTATATGAAATATGATTGGTTTTATAATTATGATATCAACATTGAAAAATGTAGTGGTGGGGGAGTGACCAGTTTATATTGGTCTTCAGATATTTAAATTATGTATACTTGTATCTAATTTCTAAGTTTTCATCACATACATTTGGGATTTTCACAGATAAGATGGAAGACTATTGACATACACTAATTGAATATGGTCAATGGTGGGGATGACAAAGATAACATTTAGATTGGCATGAAATTTTATTGGTCGACTCATTACCATTGGCATGAGATTTGATTGAGATTTGATTACCTCACTCATTACCATAGTATGGGTCATCATTATTTGAATTAACATAGTTGAGGTTGGTGGATGTTGGTGAATCTAGGCCATTTGTTGATCATTGTATGATTGAGATGTAATTAGGTCATTTCATTGATTACTAATCGTTACTTGCATGCTCATTTATGTTGTTATTGCAAGGGGGAAGTTGAGCTTGACCCTTCACACGTTGAATTCATGGAATTCATTCGACATTGTGGTTCTATTGAATGATTATAAAAAGGAGAAATTTAAAGATGACTATATTAATTTGGTAGTGCACTCCAAGGTCATGAAATCAAGGATATTTTTTCACTACCCACCACTAAAATTAAAAGTAAATGACATTGACTTTACTTTCATATGTTTACCCTTGTGTGTATTACATAGGTAGCTCTTGCTTATTGTTGAAACTTTCTTATTGGGTTAGTTTCCTTCATTCAATCGGTTCATCTCCCATGTTTTCACCCTTTACTTCTCCTCTATTTTCCATTTTTAAGTTATCTCAGACCCATCCATGGAATTTAATCATTGGGCTCATTCCATGGGTTTCATTTGGGTTCGTAGCACCATAGTATTTCCATGATGATAACCTATTTGAGTGTTCAAAAGCCAATTTCCTTATCTTAATTTGATTTTTGCTTGTTTAAGTGCTCATACAAAGCCAGGTTATATGAGATCCAAGCAACAACCTTTTCTGCACTCTCTACTTATCTCTCTTGAATTGATAATGTGAACTCAAGATTTGTTTGGCATACAGTTAACCCATAACGCTAACTAAAACATGGGTATGTAGAGTTACCATCTATATTCCCAAAAAATATTATTGAATCCTCACCTTAGGAGTTTCTTTATATTAAAGAGTTGAATGGGCTTCATCCTTTGTATGTGGGCCTTCTTTAAACTGAACTTCAAAACCTTGGCATAGAAACCACAACTAAAATATTTTCAGTTGATCCATTTATGGAGGTACATGAGATTTTTTCCATTATATAAATTTAGAGTTTCAAACCATTAAAATACCAAGTAATATTATTATTATTATCTACTAGGTTATATTTCTTTGGAATAACCTCTTTACATCATTGCCTCTATGTTAACCACCTTTAATAATGTCATTATATAAATTTAGAGTTTCAAACCATTGAGATACCAATTAATTTTATTATTATTATCTACCCGGGTTAGGTTATATTTCTTTGGAATAGCCTTTTTACATTCTTGCCTATATGTTAACCACCTTTAATAGACATTAACCACCTTTAATAGACATCATTAGGAAGGAAACATGCAAACAATGGGTTACCAACTAAAAATGAGAAAGAGGTTTAACGATTGACCTTTTATGGTATTATGAGCCTAAGAAAACCCTCAAGCAATTCCACTAAGCAAGGATGATTTTAGGGGCTAAATTTTGCTCATGGGCTAATTTTCCATGGTTTCCCCAAAAACTAGATTCGCTATTTTAAAAATTATTCGCCCAAATTCTATAGGATAAAATTATTTTACCTCAAAAATCGCCAAAATTTTATAAAAACTATATAAAATCCTTAGAAATTTGAATATTTTTACAAAAATATCGCCAAACATTTATACTTGGCATATGAAGGATTAGTAAGATTCGCCAAGGTTTCCACATTTTAAAATAAATTCCCATCCTTAAAATCATCCCTGCCACTAAGATTCCATCTAACACATCCTTATATTATACAACATCGAGGTTTATCATTTTTTATTTATCTACCTATATTTGTGGCCACAAGATACACATAGCATTGTTTCTCTTGTTCTTATACACTCTCTGTGTCACATCCAAATTATGCGTATATATTTACAAGGCCTTATCTTGAATCAACTTTTGCATCTAGATTATTTTTTAATCAAGTAATGCCTAGCTTAATCTTGTCCCTATAATTTCCATCCCTAGAATGGGATCAAACCCATGCTATCTTTGTCCATCGTGGGCCTTAGAGAAAATAATGAGCTCCATCTATTTTTCTATCTTGTATCGCTTATTTATTGTATTGCAAAAACTATAAACCCTCTATATATTATCTATATTCTCCACATTCTTAAGTTGGTGGGTAGAATACCCTATTTGGTATTTTTCTTGTCATGAAATAAGTCTCATTACGTATCATTCACATCATAGCTCCTTTGTATAAGCATGTAATGAGAAACCTAATTTACTTCTAATAAATTATAAAATGACACTTTAGGGATATCAATATGAAGGTTTTTTCTTTAATCATGCACTTATTTTTCTATTATGGAAATTGGCCTTATAAAGGATGCCAATAAACATGTTCCACAACTAACATCTCATTATCCTATCAATAAACATGTTCCTCAACTAACATCTCATTATCGTATCAATTGAGCATAGCCTCACCCTCTTCTATTGATAGCAATAGCACTCTATTCAAACAAGAGACATTATGGAATAATGAATTTGTTATATAATGAATAATTTTGGAAAATATTTGGTAGCCTTATAGGGACATCTCATTTTAATGAAATTATGATATTTCATAAGTAATTATGATTTCAATTTTCTTTCTTGAACTGTCATGCATAGTTTTATATGTTGATAGTGCATAGTTGTTATGTAGGGGAGATCTTACTTAAGTTCTTCTAAAGTAACACCATTTAATCCACTGCCTCTAGTAATTTCATAAGCACCTCTAGCATCCACTATAAAACTTTCAAGAAATAAATATAGAGACTGTTATCCATTAAAGTTATCTTATTTCTCTCAGCAATAACCTCCATCTCTCTTCCATCAAATTTCACTTATTGGTCATTGATATCCACTTGTAGAAGATAATTTTTCTTATGCATAGTTATAGCATGTCATGTCTCGTGATTATTCAATACTAGATTTGGGTACAAATTTCAATGTTCTCCCAGCATTAATACATCTCACATGACGTCGAAAGAAAAAGTAGAAAAATGTTGTAAAACTAACATCAGGGGTCAAATAACCCTTTAGTCAAGTCATAATTTTGACACAATTAGAGTGCCATGTATTTGGGTCAAAGTTACACTTGTGCACATCCTTCTTAACGTTGGGAGGGTTGAAGACCCAGGGTTCATCCATATTTGACCAACAAAAACTCCAAGGCATCGACATATCAATCCTCAACCAAATACTAAATAAGGTCTCACCTGAGATGCCATGAGGATAACATATATCATCTAGTCTTATGTCAGTGATGAAGGACTAATTACTCAAAAATCCATCCAGGTTGGCATTCATACAATTCATTGCAACTAATTAATGACTAACAATATATAGCAACAACACACACATTCAAATGACACATGATCAACACATCATAAGACCATAATCATTGCAACTTTATTATCTTAATTTGACCATTCACAAACATACATTAAGAAACCCACCAATTGATAGCAATAGAGCCCTGCTACCTTATACATTTTCCTAATGTTACATTACATAGTGCCATGCGATTTCTTTCATACTCTATAGATATTACAGACCCAGACTCACAACTGGAGACATTACAATCATAGGATCATATAAATATCAAGGACATGAACCAACAATAACAACAATACCCACAACCATCAACAACCTTCTTTATATTGTCGTCGCTCCCTTTTGTCTACTTCTCATCTTTGGAGCTCTGTCACTTTCATTTTTTCCCCACCCACTCCTCTGAATGTCAGTCCTACATGCTTATTTCAACCACATGCATTCCACCTAGCTTCTTTTGAATCATGGCAATATTAACTACATTTCCATCTCATCTTCTTAGTGATCCATGATCTCTCATGTTGCATGTAGTAATCATTCAAGGATATTTCCTGAATATTCTTTTCTTGATTTCAGGGTGCATGTGGTGTCTTCTTAATTTTTGGCACGCATCAGAAAACTAGGACTGATGTGCATTGGAAAAAATTGACCTAGAGCGCACGCCTCCCATCATCCATCATGTAGCTTCTTGAGTATGTGCAAAACTGAAATAAGCATGCACAACTTTGTTTGTGTGTGTGCGTGATATTTACCCAAAACTTTGGGTGCCAACACATGTGGTAGTCTTTACTTAAAAAAAATCAAATCTCATAGCAAGATTCTTGAAATATTTATCAACACAGGCCATAATATTGATAAGATATTGTCATAATATAGACATTATATCATCAATATTTTATGTGATGTCCCCAAATGGTGTTCATTTCATCATTGTGAATACCAAAAAAAGTCATAGTTTGGGATGATATGTAGTTGTAATTATGATGATATTACCAATGTTTTTTATTGTTGTCTATTTTGTTGTGGAAATGGTAATGTATTTATCTATCTAACAATATAATGTTGAAATTTTGAAAGTTTGTTAAAAATAATTCACAAGCCTAATGCTTTGAAGCATTGAAAGTTTGATGAGAAATGCCATTAAATGATAGAAAAATTCAAGTAGCATATGAGTAGTTGTGACCTCACCACTTTCTTTTGCTCCAATTTGTTTTGAAAGATTCCATTGTGCTATTGGGATGTATATAATACAACATTATTTTATGGGGATGGATAATGAATTACTTAACAACAATGGATTTTTTTCCCCTAATAAAATGTTGTGCTTGGTTTTTAGTTAGGTGAGGAGATCAACCAAATCTTGTTACAATATTCTCAAGAATAAATTCCACAACAATAATTGCAAAGAAATATTAGGTCAATGAAACATATTCCCATCTAATTACATGATATATTATGGTAATGATATACTCAAAACTTGTGTGGGATATCTTTGATAGCAAAGTAGACTAGGTTATATAGTGTTCCTTACCTTAGTTTTTCCAACACATTCCCTAGGGAGATGCTAGATGCATCCACTTGTACATGAAAAATATTCATCCAATCTATAAAAATGAGAGTTGGAGTTGTTACCATCCACTATTTTAGCTTAGCAAACCCTATCTCATAAGCATTAGTCCATACAAATGAGACACCTTTCTATGGTATCTCTCCCATGTATGTCATAAGCATTGCATATCCCCAATGAACCTATAGTAATATCCTATACACCCCAATGTAGATCACAACATAGGTACATTCTCTGATGCTTCTAATTTCACAATCATAGGAATTTTTGTTAGATAAGCCAACAAACCTTCTTTGGGATAATATGGCCCACAAAAACACTAAAAATGGTACAAAAGATGCAATTCTTAATGTTTGATGACAAAAAAATCTATTTATCATCATCTTGAATTTAGTAGCATAATCTTTTAACAAACTATGCATTGTCCAAACATCCAAACATACCTCAAGGAAGTTATGGATGTGCTCTAAGGAACTAGAAACCACCACCTAGGAAAATATGGACAATAAATTCTTCAATCCAAAGGGCATGACATTATATGTGTATGACTCCCACTCTATAGAAAACACAATCTTATTCTTATTCTCCTTAGTGATCAAACCCATTTATGAAGGAGTAGGCTTCATTCCTTACTACTTTCTCCAAAATCTCACACTAGATGGAATAGAAAAAAGTTCATGTGTGTATGTCTCTTCGGGTCCATGAAATTATATAGAAACACATACTACACCTATTTTCTTTCCCTATATTAGTATGAGACTAGTCCAATCTGATTCACCTTCCATTGGGAAGATCAAGTCAATGTCCAACATCTTGTCAAACTATTTCTTATAATGAGGATGCATTTTATCTGGCCTCTTCTTGATTTGTCATGCACTAGGATTCAATTTGATATTCATCTCATCAATTTCTCCTACCATGCCCTTCACCTTTATGAAGATTTGAAGAAATAGATTGGCATACTCCTATTGCAAAGACATAATCTATATGATGGTGTGGTCTTCCCAATTCTACCCTATGATATCTAGCTAGGGTTCACCTTTAGTACCAATGTTAAATTTCATTGTCCATAATAGCACAAGGCAATAGATCATATTATTGTTGTCCTTGATATCCTATACCATAAAATGACATTTAGTTTCTTCAAACCCTAGATGTCAAAGCTCCTCTATGGGGTCAACTTTTGTGTGATCCTCCTCTATGCAACCTTGGGTTAGACACTATGGGTGGTCCAACTACGAGAAACACTAAATCATTGAATCACCATAATAATTAATGTATCCTCTCTATAGAGTCTAAAAGTGTCACAAAACCAGTGATATAGTAACTCCACTCAACTATTCATCCATCATTGATTTTTTAATTGTAAATATCAATGGTTCAATAATGGATCTTAGGTGCACAAAACTTTATGTTTCCATTTTTTAATAAGAACTCCCTATGCCACCGAAAAAGATTCATAATGGTCCATGACTCACCAAATCAAGAATATAATTGAACTGTCGAGACTAGTTGGTAGAGATGGAAATGGAATTGGTTGGTGAAACTCTAATGTCTAGTGGGAAGTGAGTTTGTATTGCCTTTGTTGTATTGTAACATCCCGCTCTGTCGCACTAAGTGAACTTATTCTTTGAGGACACTTGCTCACAAGTGATCCGGATTATTATGCTATTAAAACTTTTGATTTTGATTATGAGGCATTATGGGTTGATGACATGTTGTTTTACCGCTTTGACATAGACATGTGCTATTGACTTGGTTTTACTGAGTGTGTAGGATTTTGCACCTCAAGGATGCAGAGGCATCGATGGAACCCCTTGGATTCCAGATCGAGTCAGGGAGTGTACCATTAGGGTTTGGTTGTTTTTACTATGATATTAGCGCATTTGATTAGATGATATGATATGAATATATTCTGAAATGATTTGTTGATGATGCGAGCTGACGATAGCTTGCCGACCAGACTCACATATGGAGTAAAAGGGTCCCGCACGACTACGAGATATGTTGAGGGAGAGGCGTGGACAACAGCCCTGCCATTGCCTACTAGCACTCTCGTCGTGGCTCGAACTGTAGGTTAACGATTACCTAGTTCGAGAGGACCCACAATGCCGTGAGGGCAGACTGCGACAGTCGCTCACGATGATTCTAAGGGGCGCGCAATAAGGCAGGGGGATTATTCCTTAGAGGCCCTTAGTCTCCCACAAGTTCACCTAGTGGAGTGTTGACTCCAGGGGTCATTGATGTCTACCAAGTCAGTCAAGAGGCCAGTGGCACCCTTGGAGCACGTAGTGCATCTTGAAGGGCACGTCGTGCAAGGGAACAGATGAGGCAAGTGACATCCTTGGAGAACCTAGTGCATCCTGAAGGGCACGTCGCATTGTTTTGATAAGTGAATGAACCGAGTCAGCCTTAGGATGAACAAAGTGATAAGAATTAAAAAAAAAAAAAAACATTTTCCCTAATTAAATGTCACCCAGTACGAAATTTAAGGTCTGAGTCTAAATTACGCTAGTGGTAAATTTTTGTCTATCTATAAAATAATAATAATAATAATAATAAAAAAAAAACTTAAATAATAATTATGATCTTCGTTAAATCTTGTAACACGAAGGGAGTAAAAAATTTAATTTATTCATAAAAAAAAAATCAGTTGAAATAAAATTTTAAAAGGGAATTAATTGTCTTATTATTTTGATAATTTAAAATATACTAATTAAATGAGAAAAGGGAAAAAAGGGGTTAATTTCCACACCTGCCTTTTTGAGTTCTAAGTAAAAAGGGGAAAGAGGGAAAATCTAAAATATTAGGAAACTAGGAAAAGAGGTAAACATAAAAAGGAAAAAAGGGGGAATTTAAGGGAAAAAGTGGAAAGTCAAACTTAATAAAGAATCTACCATTTAAAGAGCTTTCTAATTTAAACTGAATTAGTAATTTAATAATAGGGAAAACCATTAAAACCTGTAAGAGAATTTGGGGACACCTAGGAGTGATTCTAGGAGTAACTCTAGGTGGCTGAGGGAAATAAAGATAATTAAATAATTAAAGAAATTAATTTATGGAGGAATGTAGGGGATGGGGAACACTTGTATGGAGAAGATTTTTTAGGAATTTATTTTAAAAATTTAATTAAATGAGATTTTAGGAAAGAAAGGAAGTTCAAAAATCTATAAAATGAAGGAAGGAGAAGGATGAAGGATCATCTTCTGTTTGCGTAAAGTTACGCTGCAGAAATATCTACTTGACTGATTTAACTTGTGGGAGTTGGGATTCCCATCTCGGTGAGGAGTGGTAGCTCGGCCTTGGAAGGCGAGCTGGGAGTTAGTCAAAATCTCTGGATAGTGAGTGTGTGGCCCCTTTGCGGCTCAGGGGGATAAGGGGGAAGAAGAGTACCCCTAGCATTGGCTGGGAGGTACCGGTGAAGTCTCGATAGTCGACGAGCGGGAGTTGCACAGAGCGCACGGGATGTCACTCAGAGTAGGTGATCAAGCAATGGTACACTTTCTTCGTTTGCATGGTAGATTGTTGTAGGATTTATGATTTGGATCTATATGTTTATTTTGGGTAGGTAAATTGGTTGTCCAGATTCATGACTAAAATCTTTATGGCCTAACTGGTTGATTGATTGGGTTCCCATGACCTTTGTTTTCCCGCATGTTGTGACTGCCCTGTGGTGTTGTTTTTGACCATTTTGGTTGTTTGTCTTTCGTCCCTAGCTCCTCAGTCCTCGCCTGAGCAGTCGGCTAGGAGCCTGATCTACGGTCGTCGCCTTAGCGTTAAAAGACCTATGGATCTCAACGCCCTACTTTTCTGTGCGAGAATGATGAGCAAAGGACGATCCCGCCATCTGTCTACCTCTGTTGTCGTCCTTGGCTGATTGTTTGTATTGCACCCTAATGTGTTTATCTAACCCTGCAAAGTTCGATTGATTATGAAGTCTTCTTTCAACTCGGCATTTTTTTTTATCTTGTTGTTTCCTGGTGATTTCCCCTCCTTCAGCTGCACTTCATTGACTTGGGGGCGAATACGCACAACCAACCCTTTGTATTTCATTTCTGGTCAGTTGATTCGATTGCCCGGTGTTTAAAAAAGCTACATGTCTTTCGTTCTAGACTGCTAGGGTGTATTGGTTAATAAATTTTTTACTTATGGGCATTTAATGAATGGTTAGTCTCAGTGCATTAAATTGTTTGGATGTTTTAACCTCAGTAATTTTGATTGTTAAACTCAGCGATTGATTTTAGAATGTTAATCTCTCTGTGAATATGACCAGCAGACCAACATCTTTTTTTTAATCCTGGAGTTACCGTCTTTAAATTTACATGTTGTTGTAGTTTACACTTGAAAGACAGTAAATGTTTACCCCATCATACCAACATTTTTTTATCCCGGAGTTACCGTGTTTTAATTTACATACTGCCGCATTTTTTTTTTACACTTGAAAGACAAGAAATGTTTACCCTGAATGCGTGAGATTTACTCTTGAACCACCAACGAATTATCCTTGAATGCTTGCGTAGTTATTAAGTATTGGATAGCATTTTTATTGTGGCGACGGAGGTGGTTATACTATGTAAATGGGGGTGTAATATGTGTTAATAGACGACCACGATCTTGCCTGTATAACGTGACTATTTTTTCTGTATAGATGACCACGATTTTGCCTATGTAATGCATCTAATTTTTTATGTTAGTATGACCAGGACCTTTCCTTTAAAATGTGACAAAGTTCACTATTGTTATGACCACCACTGTGCCTTTAAAACTAACCTAGTTGTTGTTTAAATGACCCCCCCCTTTGCTATCTCCATGATGTTTTTAGCAGCTGATAGTTGCCAGACGAAATTGCCTTGAAGACTGTGATTTTACCTTCACTGAAGACTGTTGTTTTCCTTGAAAATGACCACCTATTACCTCTACTGTATGGCAAGTTCCCCTTTTTAAGACTTGATTTTTTTTTCCTTTAAAAATCGTGACTATTACTCATGCGTTTTTTCCTTAACCTGACGACGATTTAATTGGCTTTTATGTTCTGGAATCTCTGTTATTCTTCGGCCATCCATTTAGTTCCAAGATGTTAGCCTCTTAACTTTCAACCTTATAACCACCCCTATAAAGAAAAGAATGATATGGAACAAGTGAAACAAGAGATGTTAGATATAGGAATCTTTCGACTTAGTACAAGTTCACCTTTTTAAAGAGAAAACTAAGAGAATTAGTTAGTATCCCTTTCCTACCTTTACCTCCCAAGACCTTTACTTCCTAAGACCTAAAGAATAAAACCTATATCATTCATTTCTACTTGTCTAATAAGAAGACATACGTACAGGGTTGAATCTCTAGTAGCTAGTGGGAACAAATATTGTTCTTGGTTAGCATTAATAATGGCATTAAATGCATTGATTGGCTTTGTTTGGCTTTTAATATTAAACCGAAGGATGGCAGTAAAATTGCATTGAATAGAGTAGAAATGGGTTTTTGTTAACCGCAGAACAACATTAAATTTTGCATGGAATGGCACTCATTTATGGACAATAGCCCCTTGTATAATTTAGACAGCAATTGCAATTAATTGCCAGCAGATTTTTATTGTGATGGACTTGCATGATGTAAGTAGTACTACGGAAGGATGTCACACTAATAATGACACACATATCAATTTAGTTTATATCGTTATGTACTTTTAAGTTGTTAATTTAGGATGTAATCCTTAGTATTATGGACTTGTGTTCGGTGAGCATTTCAAACTTGTATTTAACTTACACCTTGGCCTTGTGTTTTCCTTGCGTCCAACTTCGACTAGAACTAAATTATAAGTTAGACTTGTATTAAATCATAGTTTAGTCTTATAATTATTGAGATGTGTATCAAAGTTGTATTCTAGACTTGTTTTAAAATTTAATGTGGATTCTGATCATGGACTTAAGTGACGAGATAAATTGATTCGCACTTAAGGTTAAAATTTTATGGTACTTGGATGACCAGATGGTAATATAGAACCGCTCAATTTAAGTTGAATTTAATGATTGTACAATTGTTGACTAGTTGTGATTTAGACTGGTTAGTTGATATGTTATTAACACCCTTTTTTTTATCATAGATACTGACCTTTCAACCTTGGTTAATGGTTGGTTGTTGACGTAGTCATTTTTAGCTTGCGCTTCCCGTTGAGGGTGTGGTTATTCATTATAATTAATGTTTGTACTTAGTTTGTAAACATTTAATGTGCTTGGTCTGCTTGTGGCGGGGGGAATGTAGACACCTCCTTGTTCCTCAGAACAGTTTCCAGCCTTGAGACCTTAAATGGTCAAAATCGATGGGAACCTAGGCTTGAGCATTGCTTATGTGTCCTAGAGGTCCTAACCATTTCAGGGTAGGATGAGTGGGTAGTCATTATTATTCTTGTCGGTTGAATGTCATACATTGCTTCCAGGTGATTGATGTGCTTCTATGTTAGTTCGTCATGTTGTTGTTGCATGATTTGCTTGCGTCGTGTTCATCGTCGTGTTGCGTTGTCGAGTATAATGTCATCATTAACTTCCTACACACACAAAAAAAAAATTTAAGGATGCTTTTACCGGTTGTACATCGTAGGATTAGTTCCCACAGATGGGGTTGTTACATGTGGTATTAGAGTGGGTTCGACCCACGACTTGGGATCTCTACGACTTTCGTTGATATGATTGGATTATAATTTTACTAATTGAGTCTACTTGTATTCATGCAGGTAATCATGGTTAGAGGATGCCACGGAGGCAGATGATGGGGTGTTAGGGGAGGAGGCGCGATGCCTCCAATAGCATCCATGCCTGAGGGATCTAACCCCAAGGGAGACGAGCGGGTTGTCGGACAGGAGTAGATAACAGTTGGTGATGTGGTCGAAATGATGAGATTTTTTTAGTGCATGTCTGAGGCATTGATCAGCCATTCGGATAGAGATGAGGCCAGGGCGCCAGAACCCGTTGATTTTCCGCCATGTGCTCTGGTCGGTACTGGTAGCATTCACCGTGAACTCGAGAAGGTTAAATTTCCTGAGTTATTTGGTGCCTCGGACGGCGCAGCCGCCGAGGCATGGTTGGAGAACATGGCGGTGTGCTTTTCCATTCACGATTATACCTCCAACATGAAGGTCCGCATGGTGGTCTTCCAACTGAAAGGAAGCGCTCTTCTATGGTGGAAGATGCTCCTACCGCAGCTGAACATGGCCATCGAAGATGTGTCATAGGAACTGTTTGAGGAACGGTTATGAGAGTGATACCTTTTAGAGGAATTCATTGAGCGTCATCTCAATGAGTTCAACGCCTTAAAACAGGGTGGTCGTACGGTACCCGAGTAAGAGGCCTATTTTATGGAGCTGCTTCGGTATGCTCCACACCTTAACACTGAGAAAATTAAGGTCAACAGGTTCATGTTTGGCCTTGATGGAAGCATACGTGAAAAGGTCAGGATTTTGATGCTGCAAACCTTGCATGATGTTTTCCAGAAGACCCTCATAGCAGAGGAGGATCTTATCAGTAGGGGTCAGACTAGGACTCCACCGAGACAAGCAGGGCAGGTTTTCATCTGGAGCACAGCAACATCAGACACCATCCAAACATACGCCGAGATATCTGCCTTGTGGAGAGGACTAGAGAATCTGGATCAGCTGGACCCAATATCGTGGGAGATATGGGCAAGGCCCATTGGATTCATGCAGTGGTGAATAACCGCTAGGCATAGCATCAATCGAATGTGCTTGAGACGACAGGTACCGTCACTGACCAGACCCTTAGTATTTTGATAGATCTTGGTGCTACCGAGAGTTTCATTTCTGGTGCAGCGCTAAAATGGATTAAGGTAAAGGCAGTCGAACATGATGAGTTTAGCTTCGTAGAGATGGCTTCGAAAGCCAAACAGAAGGTTGGAGGAAAGGTTACGGGATGTATCCTTAACCTGGGAGAGTTTGTCACAAGGGCCAACCTGTACGTCACGATCTTAGGATCTTATGATGTCGTAATTGGTATGGACTGGTTGGAATCACATGAGGCAATACTCAACAGTAAGATGAAACGATTGAGCTTGGTCGATGATGAGGGACAGAGATATGTGATTGTAGGATGGAACCAGGGAGTTTCCTAAGGTTCATCTCTTCCTTACAGCTACGGAAGAGCATGCGCAAGGGGTACAAGATTTATGTGATCCTTGCGTTAAACGAGAAGGTATTAATGAAAGTTTTAGAACACCTTCCGGTGGTGAGAGAGTTTGCGGACGTATTTCCAGAGGATTTACCTGGGATGCCGCCAGAGAGGTAATTGGAGTTTACCATAGACCTAAAACCGGGGACTGAACTGATAGTAAGAACGCCTTATCAGATGTCGACCCTAGAGTTACAAGAGTTGAAAATGCAACTGAAGAAGTTGTTGGACCTGGGACTGATACGTCCTAGTGTGTCGCTGTGGGGTGCACCTATTATTTTCATACGAAAGAAGGATGGGTCATGGAGGCTCTTCATTGACTATCATCAATTGAACAAGGCCAGGATCAAGAATCAGTATCCGTTGCTGAGAATTGATGATCTGTTCGATCAAATGAAGGGCGCGATGGTGTTCTCCAATATCGATTTGCGATCAGGGTATCACCAATTACATATCAAGGAGGATGACATCCCTAATATCACCTTTAAGATGAGGTTTGGGCATTACGATTTTACTGTGTTACCGTTTGGACTGACAAACGCCCCAGGGGTATTTATGAGTTTGATGAATGGGATGTTCCGCGAGTATTTTGACAGTTTCGTCCAAGTATTCATTGACGATATTTTGACTTACTCTCGGATGACGGAGGAGCATGACAAGCACTTGCGCTTGGTACTACGGTGTCTGCGAGAGCACAAATTGTATGGGAAGTTATCCAAATTCTCATTTTATCAATCAAAGATTCACTACTTAGGGCATGTCCTCTCCGGCGAATGCATCACCATGGATCCTGCCAAGGTCGAGGCTATTATGGAATGGCCTACGCCAACGAATGTCACGAAAGTGCGTAGCTTCATGGGTTTAGAAAGATACTATCGACGGTTCATCAAGGGATTTTTGAAGCTAGAAAATCTGATCACGGAGTTGCAGAAGAAGAAAAAGAAGTTTGTTTGGAACAAGAAATGCGCGGAAGTATTTTGGAGGCTCAAGGAATTATTGACAACAACACCGATACTAAAGGTCCCTGACATGGATGCAGAATTCTTGGTATGCACTGATGCATCCAAGGAAGGCTTATGAGGGGTCTTGATGTAAGATGGATGAGTGATTGCTTACATTTCGAGGAAATTGAGAAGTCATGAGGAGAACTACACGACGAATGATTTGGAGTTGTTAGCCATCGTTTATGTCTTGAAGGTTCAGAGACACTACCTTGTTGGACGAAAATTTGAACTAAAGACTAACCATTGTGGACTACAACACATCTTTACACAAAGTGACCTGAATGCACTACAACGGCGTTGGTCGGAATTCCTTAGCGAGTAGACTTCGAGATTACTTACATAAAAGGAACAGTGAATCGAGTGGCATGCACATTAAGTCAGAGACCGCACATCTTTTCAGTGCTGCCTCTTCAAACGAATCTATGTGAAAATATTCTAACTTTACAATGTGACGATGACTGCTACAAAGAGGTCAAGGGTTTTATCAAACAAAACACAATGATGGTACCATGATTTGAGGGATTTTCATTTGATAGTGATGGTTTATTGAGGTTTAAAAGTCAGAACTATGTACTGCCAAACAACGAGTTGAGGATGTTGATCCTAAGCGAGGCTCATAGAGAAGTATACATGGCTCACCCGGGGGTCACGAAGATGAGGGCAGACCTTAAACCCTTATTCTTCTGGAAGGGAATGAAGACAGACATAGTCAACTACATGGCCAGATATCTAGAATGTCAGCAGGTAAAGACTGAACATAGACACCTAGCAGGATTACTACAACCACATGATATTCCAGAATCGAAATGGGAGGTTATTTCGATGGATTTTATTGTTGGATTGCCACTGACGGAAAGGACACATGACTCGATTTTCATAGTAGTAGACACTCTGACAAAGAGTTCTCACTTTATTCCTATGCGTACGACATATCAGGCACCTGAAATAGCTAGAGTTTTTATCAGTGAGTTTGTGAGGCTGCATGGCATGCCTAAGAGGATTATATCTGATCGAGGATTGGTGTTTACTGGACGATTTTGGATGAGTTTCCAAGAGGCCTTGGGAACCCAACTTAACTTTAATACTACGTATCACCCGGAGACTAACGAGTAGACCGAACGAATGAACCAGACCTTGGAGGACATGATGCACATGTATGTGATGGACCGACAAAAGCGTTGGGAAGAATTCTTTCCACTGGTAGAATTCACTTAGAATAACAATTACCAAAGCACCATTAAGATGGAGCCTTTCGAGTTTCTTTACGGGCGACTGTGTCAGATGCCTTTGAGTTGGGATCGGCTTGAGGATAGCATCCTGGTGGGACCAGAAGTGATCCAAGAAATGAAAGAGAAAATGCAAACAATAAGACAAAGGATTAAAGAAGCGCAGGATCAATAGAAGATTTATTTTGTTGTGCACCATGTCGACCGTAGTTACGAGGTCGGCGATCGAGTCTTCTTGCGGGTTAAACCGCATAAGAGTTCGATCAAGTTTTGGAAGGGAGCTAAACTATCTCCTAGGTTCATGGGACCTTTCAAGATTGTGGAGAGAAAGGGGCCTGTGGCCTATCGACTAGCCTTGCCGGATTCTTTGAGGCGTATGCACGATGTTTTTCATGTATCTATTTTGAGACATTATATTAGTGATCCTACACATGTTATTGACATGAGTTCCTTGCAGGTACCAGACAAGGGGGCGCTCACGGCTGAACCGGTCCGCATCTTGGATCATGGCATTCAGCAGCTATGATGTTGAACGATAGATCAGGTCAAGGTCCAGTGGGACAATTATAGTCTGCACTTGGAAACCTGGGAGGACGCATATGATATGTGCCAACAGTTTCCATTTTTGTTTGATGATAGATATGTGATACTGTGATACACTTTATTTCGGCAAATATACTGTGAAACTTCGGGACGAAGTTTAGACCAAGAGGGGTGTATGTAACATCCCGCTCAGGCGCACTGAGTGAACTTATTCTTTGAGGAAACTTGCTCGCAAGTGATCCAGATTATTATGCTATTAAAACTTTTGATATTTATTATGAGGCGTTATGGGTTGATGACATGTTGGTTTACCACTTTGACATAGACAGGTGCTATTGACTCGATTTTACTGAGTGTGCAGGATTTTGGACCTCGAGGATGAAAAGGCATCGATGGAACCCCTTGGACTCCAGATCGAGTCAGGGAGTGTAACATTCGGGTTTGATTGTTTTCACTATGATATTAGTGCATCTGATTAGATGATATGATATGGATATATTCTGACATGATTTGTTGATGATGCAGGTTGACGATGGCTTGCCGACCAGAATTACATATGGATTAAAGGGGTCACGCACGACTACCATAGATGTTGAGGGAGAGGTGTGGACAACAGCCCTGCCACAGCCTACTATCACTCCCATCATGGCTCGAACTGTAGGTTAATGATTACCTAGTTCGAGAGGACCCACAATGCCGTGAGGGCAGACTGCGACAGTCACTCATGATGATTCTAAGGGGTGCGCAATAAGGCGGGGGCCTTATTCCTTAGAGGCCCTTAGTCTCCCACAAGTTCACCTAGCGAAGTGTTGACTCCAGGGGTTATTGATGTCTACCAAGTCAGTCAATAGGCGAGTGGCACCCTTGGAGCACGTAGTGCGTCCTGAAGGGCACGTCGCACAAGGGAACAAATGAGGTGAGTGGCACCCTTGGAGCACCTAGTGCATCCTGAAGGGAACGTCACGTTGTTTTGATAAGTGAATGAACCTAGTTGGCCTTAGGATGAACAAAGTGATAAGAATTTAAAAAACAAAAAACATTTTCCCTAATTAAATGTCGCCCAGTACGAAATTTAAGGTCTGAGTCTAAATTACGCTAGTGGTAAACTTTTGTCTATCTATAAAATAATAATAATAACAACAACTTAAATAATAATTATGATCTTCGTTAAATCTTGTAACACGAAGGGAGTAAGAAATTTAATTTATTCATAAAAAAAAATTAGTTGAAATAAAATTTAAAAAGGGAATTAATTGTCTTATTATTTTGATAATTTAAAATATACTAATTGAATGAGAAAAGGGAAAAAAGTGGTTAATTTCCACACCTTCCTTTTTGAGTTCTAAGTAAAAAGGGGAAAGAGGGAAAATCTAAAATATTAGGAAACTAGGAAAAGAGGTAAACATAAAAAGGGAAAAAGGGGGAACTTAAGAGAAAAAGCGGAAAGTCAAACTTAGTAAAGAATCTACCATTTAAAGAGCTTTCTAATTTAAACTGAATTAGCAATTTAATAATAGGGAAAGCCATTAAAACCTGTAAGAAAATTTGGGGACACCTAGGAGTGATTCTAGGAGTAACTCTAGGTGGGTGAGGGAAATAAAGATAATTAATTAATTAAAGAAATTAATTTATGGGGGAATGTAGGGCATGGGGGACACTTGTACGGAGAAGAATTTTTAGGAATTTATTTTAAAACTTTAATTAAATGATATTTTAGGAAAGAAGGGAAGTTTGAAACTCTATAAAATGAAGGAAGGAGAAGGATGAAGGATCATCTTCTGTTTACGTAACGTTACGCTACAGAAATATCTACTTGACTAATTTAACTTGTGGGAGTTGGGATACCCAACTCGGTGAGGAGTGGTAGCTCGGCCTTGCGAGGCGAGATGGGAGAAAGTCGAAATCTTTGGATAGTGAGTGTGTGTCCCCTTTGTGGCTCAGGGGGCTAAGGGGGAAGAAGACTACCCCTAGCATTGGCTGCGAGGTGCCGGTGAAGTCTCGATGGTCGGTGAGTGCACGGAGCACACGGGACGTCACTCAGAGCAGGCGATCAGGCAATGGTACAATTTCTTCATTTGCATGGTAGATTGTTGTAGGATTTATGGTTTGGATTTGTATGTTTATTTTGGGTAGGTAAACTAGTTGTCCAGATTCATGAATAAAATCTTTATGGCCTAGCTGGTTGATTGATTAGGTTCCCATGACCTTCGTTTCCCCGCATGTCGCGACCACCCTGTGGTGTTGTTTGTGACCATTTTGGTTGATTATCTTTCGTCCCTAGCTCCTCATTCCTCGCCTAAGCAGTCAACCAGGAGCGTGATCTACGGTCGTCGCCTTAGCATTAAAAGACATATGGATCTCAATGCCTTTCTTTTCTGTGCGAGGATGATGAGCGAAGGACGATCTTGTCATCCATCTACCTATGTTGTCATCCTTGGTTGATTGTTTGTCTTGTGCCCTAATGCGTTTATCTAACCCTGCAAAGTTTGATTGATGAAGAAGTCTTCTTTCAACTCGGCATTTTTTTTTTATCTTGTTGTTGCCTCGTGATTGCCCCTCCTTCGGCTACACTTCATTGACTTGGGGGGAAATACGCACAACCAACCCTTTTTATTTCATTTATGGTCAGTTGTTTCGATTGCGCGGTGCTTGACAAAGCTACACGCCTTTCATTCTAGACTGCCAGGGTGTATTGGTTAATAAAATTTTTACTTCTGGGCGTTTAATGAATGGTTAATCTCAGTGCATTAAATTGTTTGGATGTTTTAACCTCAGTAATTTTGATTGGTAAACTCAGCGATTGATTTTCGAATGTTAATCTCTCTCAGAATATGACCAGCAAACCAACGCTTTTTTTTTAATCCCGGAGTTATCATCTTTAAATTTACATGTTGTCGCATTTTACACTTGAAAGACAGTAAATGTTTACCCCAGCAGACCAACATTTTTTTATCCCGAAGTTACTGTGTTTTAATTTACATACCACCGCATTTTTTTTTTACACTTGAAAGACATGAAATGTTTACCCTGAATGCGTGAGATTTACTCTTGAACCACCAACGAATTATCCTTGAATGCTTGTTTAGTTACTGATTATTGGGTAGTGTTTTTATTGTGCCGACGGAGGTGGTTATACTGTGTAAATAGGGGTGTAATATGTGTTAATAGATGACCACGATCTTGCCTGTATAACATGACTATTTTTGTTGCATAGATGACCACGATTTTTCCTGTGTAACGGGTCTAATTTTTGTTGTTAGTATGACCAGGACCTTTCCTTTAAAACATGATAGAGTTCGTTGTTTTTATGACCACCACTGTGCCTTCAAAACAGACCGAGTTGTTGTTTAAAT